>MU628239.1:0-163696 GCA_025688815.1 Aspergillus carlsbadensis
TAAAGGAAGTTAATTTCTATATTAGTATATAATATTACTAAAAAATATTAAGAATAATAAATAATTTAAATATATTATTTAAAGGAATATAATATATAGTAATATAAGATATTTTAAGAAAGATATATAAAATCTAATAAGGACTATATATAAAGTTTATATAAATATAAAAGAATTCTTAATTTATATATAAAATTTCTATTAAATATTATTTTTTAAATATTAAAGCAGAAATATTATAAATTCAAGTATTTAAAATATTAATAGGAAAAATATAAAAGTAATAATGTATATTAGTAGTACTATATATTAATAAAATTTAAGCTTTAATATACTATATTTCTACGTAAATCGTTTATTGATTATAAAAACCCTTAAATTTTAATATATTATTGAAAGTAATATATAATAAAGATTATTATAAATATGTATATATATCATAAAAATATAAAAATAAATTAAAATTATAGAATAAATCTTTATTTCATAAAATTTTTTTATATTTAAAAATATAGATTATATAACTTTATATATTTAAGATATTAATAGGTATAATATAAATATTATAGTATTTATTAGTAATAATAAGTATATTAATATATTTTTTTATATATAATATTCTGTACATCTTAGTAAATAATTTATAAATTATAAAAATAATAAATTAGATAAAATCTATATTTTAACCATATATTAATATATATAAATTAGCCTTAATATAGGGCATTTAGCCTAGATATATATTAAAAATTGTAAAATTTAATATATTAGGATTTATTTTAAAATATTATTATTATTAATTCTATAATAGACTAAAAAGTTTTTTCTATAAAATAGCCTAAACTTAGTAAAGAAATATATCTTATAAGATAAGATAATTAATAATTTTTTATTTTATAATTAAAATAACATATATTCTAATTTTAGACCTTAAAATCTTATTTTAATAGCTTATATATTAATAAAGTTATAAAGGTTTAAATTTGCTTAGTTTTACTAGTTTTCTATGTGGAAAAGCGGGCGCCAGGTAATATCGGGCGTCAGCTGATCACTGACTGTAGTATTCTAGGTAAAATCTAGAAGCTTTCAAAGCTTTATATAAGCTATAGAAATTACCGACTTTAGTAGGAAGATTCATTTATAATAATTAAAGTATATAACTTATAACTAGTCTTTAATAAAAGATACTTTTTTATTAATAAATTTATCCTAGTCTTTATTTATATTAATAATATCCTAGTTATTAACCTTTTAACTATAATAGGATATACTATTATAGCTTACTTTATTACTACTTTAAAAAGGTAATATAAATTGAAAAATATAGGCAAATTAAACTAGTTTCTTAAAATATATATTACTCATAACTAATCCTAGAAAAAATCTAGCTCTCTTAAAACTTATATATTAAAGCTATTACTATTTAATATTACCTAAATAACCTAGCTAGATATCCTATAATACATTTACTAATTTAAAAGCTTTTTCTAATTTAGCAATTATAACTACTAAATTTAGTAATATTAATTAAAGGTTAGATTTATAGGCTATAATACTATTTATACTAACTAGGCTAGATATTACCTTTACCTATAAAGTCCTATCTTAATATTTAGTTAATCTTTTAATAGCTTGTATTACTACTACTAACTAGATTCTTACTTACTTTTATAATATATAGTTCCTTGCTTTAAAATATAAAAAGAGTAAAAATTATATAAGGTCTTTTTAATTATTACTAATATAATATTTACTAATAACTATAACTATAAAAGTACTAGAAGATACTTTTACTTATTTTATACTAGTTTAATTAACTAGAAATCTTAGAAGTAATAAATTATTTTTTATTAACTATTAAAGCTAAATATATATTTATAATAAATGCTACTAGATTACTATATTAGTAAAAAAGTTTTTACTAATATTTATTTTTAGCTATATAAGGACCTTAAAATATATTATAATAATAGCTTAACTTTTAACCTTCTAAGTAGGTAAATAATAATAGTCTATATAAAGCTTTAATATATTAATATTTATTATATTTAGCTTTATTAAAAGGTTTAAACTAGTATTTTACTACTACTTAGGTCCCTTTATAATCTATACTAGCTAATAGGCTTACTAAAACTTTACTAAAACTTTTTTACTAAGAATCTATCTAAATACTAAATATAGTTAGCATTTTAGGCATTATTTTACTATAACTATTCTTTAACTACTAAGGGGGTGTATTAGCTAGAGCTAGCTTATCTTACTATTTATAGTTTAAATTACTTTCTAACCTAGTAACTACTAGGATAGTTAGTACTTATTCTAGTTTTTAAGCTATCCTAACTAGTAGTCCTACTAGTAGCTACTTACTAAAGGACCCTTAGTCTTAGATAGTTATTCTAGACTCCTAGCTAGCCTAAGTAGGGGTAAACCCCCACTTACTAGAGCTTATAAGGATCCTTTTTAAACTATCTACTATTATATAGGGCAAGTAGCCTACTTATAGCACCCCTTTAGGATCCCCTACGCCTAAGTAATAGGCTAAATATCAGGGATAATGCTATAAGATACAATCCGGGCAGATCAGACCATAGGGTCTGATCATAGTGACCTTTTGGCCAAGTGGCAGGTAGCTAGCCCGGACGGCTATCCTTGATACTAAAGTAGTAGGAGCCCCTAGAGGAGGATCTAATCCTAATAATAGTAGCTCTAATTAAACTCCTACACCTGGGAGAAGGATCTTACTACTATTCTATAACTAATAGGGGACTATAGTACCCTTATTTAAAAATGCCTTACTAAGTTAGATTTTCTAGTAGCTTACTAATAATTTTTAAATACTTAATAAGTACATTAACCAGCCTAACCATTGGCTAAAACTAGAAGAGATTCCTATTTATTATAGTAAAAACCTTAGTAAATAGTATATATAGACTACTAGTACTAAGGATTAGCATGCTTATTACTCATAAAAATATAATATAAAAAAGTCTTAGGTGCTTTATAGTATTAGCTAGTATATATAAAATTAAGCTTGCCTAGTATACCTATATAGACTACTATAATCCTATTAACCTAGAACTAACCTAGAAAAAGCTTAAATAATACCTTAAGACCTAGGCTAATCCTAAAGTGGACTAAATATAATAGGCTGCTTTTTACATGCTAAATAAGTAATAGGGAAGCTAATAGGTGTATAACTAGGGCATGTAGTATCTTAAAATTTAGGAATCTCTTAAGAAACCTATATTCTATATTTAGCTTTTTATTAAAATACTTAATAATAACCTATAAAAGGAGCTTATAAGAATATTTAATAAGTTCTCTTTAATTATTAATATAATTAAGGTAGCTATATACTACTAATCTATTTTTAATTATAAAAAATCTATTCTAGGCACTAGCTATTATATATAAAGACTACTATAGTCCTAACTAGCTTCTAATATAATACTAGGTTAAATAAATATAAGTAAAAGGGTAATAATAAACTTAAGGCTACTTATTATTCTAGGTAAAAGGAATTATTAAACCTAAGTATAAATAAGAATTAAAACTTATTATAGCCTTATAGCTCCTAGTTAGGGATATTAAGTACTTTTTAACCCTAAAGTAACCTACCTATAAAAGATATATCCTAGGAGGAATAGGGGTTATTTACCTTAGAGCTTATAATCCTATATAAATTAAAGGATTCTAGTGCCTTTCTAGTTCTTAGAACTATTAATTTACTTATAAATAAGGTAAAATACCTAGTAAAGGCACTACTTAATATTAGGGTAAATAATAATTTTATTTCTTTTTGATACCTTTTATAATAATAGATTTCTATAATAAATAACTAAATATAGCCCCTAGTATATATTTACTATACTAATAGGTCCCTAGCAGCTTGCTATAATAGCCTTAAGGTAATATTTAAAATCTCTAACTAGGAGAATAAGACCTAATCTTTTAATATAAAATATTATATTATTAACCTTTCTAATAATAACTATTAAGCTATTTTAGGATGGTAATAGCTAGGCTAAATAGACCTTAATATAGTTATTTTAGCTAGCACCTAGTAATATTAATAGGGGATCCTAAAAATTATTATTAAGAAGCCTAAGCACTTTATTAAGCATATATATAACATACTTATAATAATAGTAATATACTAACTAAAGTCTAAGGTTAGTATACTAGAGCTCCTAATTTAATCTTAGTACTAAGAGCAAATATTCTTAAAAGGTAAGGTAGCCCACCTTACTAGATAATAAAATATTTTATAAGATCTTACTAGAGTCTAGCAAGAGCCTGCTATATAACCTACTTTATAGCCTATTATAATATAAGTTAAAAGTCTTATATAAGTATCTTAATAAAATACTTACTTATAGCTACATATATTAATTAAGTAGTCCTACTAGAGCCCCTATACTTTTTATTTAAAAGCCTAATAGATTTTTATAGCTCTATGTAAATATAAAAATTAAATATAATTATACCTAAAAATTAATATCCTTTACCATGTATTAATAAGATAATAGACCACTTAGTTAATATAAAATTCTTTACTAGGCTAGAACTATAAGATGTATATTGTTATATCTAGATCTAAAGGGGAGATAAGTAAAAGATAGTATTCTATATATAAATATAGCTATTATAAATATATAGTTATGCTATTTAGCCTTATAATACTTTTATAACTTTTTAGGCCTATATTAATAAAATAATAAAGGGAATTTTTAATAAAATTTATATTATATACCTTAATAATATTCTTATTTACTCTTAAACTAAGGAGGAATATAAGTAGCATGTTAATAAGGTCTTATTATACCTCTTATAGGTAAATCTTTACATAAAATTATCTAAGCATAGTTTTTATTAAACTAAGGTGCACTTTTTAGGCTTTATTATAGGATATAATAAAATCCATATTAACCTAGATTATATTTAGATAATTAGTAATTAGCCATTACTAATATTTTTTTTATAATATTCAGGTGTTCGTAGGATTTATAGGCTATTTTTAGTAATTTATTTACTAATATACCTATATTACACGCCCGCTTACTAACATGCTTAAGGGCATGGAGAATAAATAAAAAAAGTATATATTTATTTTTTTATATAATATATAAAGCTCTTTTAAAAAGCTAAAGGAAGCTTTTACTAGTCCTCCTATATTAAGGTACTTTAACCTTATAAAGCTAGTAAAGGTTATTACTAATACATTTAAATTTATAATTACTAGGATACTATTATAACCTATTAATAGGATTATAGATCCCTAAAAGTAATCTAATTAGTAACTAGTAGCCTTCTTCTCCTAGAAGCTAATAAAAATAAAGGGCTAATATAGAACTTTAAATTAGGAGCTACTTACTATTATAAAGTTATTTAAGGTCTAGTATTACTACCTTAAGGGTGCCCTAATAATAATCCATATATAAAGCAACTATAAGAACCTTAAATACTTTTATTTAAAAAAAAAATAATAAAGCTTAATACAAGGTAAGCCTGCTAGGTAGAGCTTTTAGCTATATATAACTTTAAAATTAAATACTATCCTAGATATCTTAATCTAGTAAATATACTATTATGCTAATAGGACTATAAGGTGGCCTAAGTAAAGTATAATATTAGGCTACTACCTATACTTTAAAAAAAGCTTATAAGCGCGTAGGGTAGTTAGGGTAATACTAAAGAGCTAGTAGCAGCCCTAATAACCTAGGAAAAAGATCTAGAGCTTTTAGCCCTAAAAATAATAGCCTAAGAGGTAGCTACTATAAAAACCATAATAAAACTAATATTATAACCCCTTTAAATATAATCCTTTATAAGTAGTAAAGGGATGCTTTTATTACTTAGTTTTATAATAGTAGTAAGAGAAAGAAGGAGGGTAATAAGTCTATTAATATTAAAACTATTAGCAAAGACTATATAGTAGACTAGTAGATGCATAGCAGGCTATTATATTATAAAGATACTATCTATATACCTCCCTATATAATACTAAGGTAAGAAATCCTCCACGTGTATTATAATAATCCTTTAGCAGGTTATTTTAGTTATAATAAGACTTTTAACTTAATTAAATAAAACTTTTACTAGCCCTAACTAAGGACTAATATAAAAGAATATATAAAAAGCTACCTTATTTATTAAAAGATAAAGGTGCCCTATTAGTTACCTTAAGGAAAGCTAGTGCTACTCCTAGTCCTAGGTAGTATTTTGTAGGACCTAATAATAGATTTTATTATAAAACTACTACTATTAGCCTAAAACAGGACTATATATAATATAATATTAGTTATTATAAAACTAATATACTAAAGTAGCTAGATATCTCCCTACTACTTTTAAAGTAAATACTAAAGGCCTTACTAATTTATTTTTTAAGAGATTATTTTTTAAAATAGGCACCCTATAAAGTATTATTACTAGTTAAGGTTTGCTATTTACTAGCATGTATTAGTTATAGTTCTACTAGGGACTTTATATTAAAGGCTAATTAAGTACTATATTCTATTTATAAATAGATAGATAAATAAAACACTAAAATTAAATACTAGAGATATACTTATAGACCTTTATAAACTTTTAATAAAGTAACTAGGCTAACTAGTTAGTAATAGCTAAATTTACTTATAATAATATAAAAAATACTTTTATAGGCTATTTACTACTTATAGCCTAGTAAGGACTTAATCTAGAGCTACCTAGTATAAAAGGCTTGTTAAAAATAGTTATAAATATTATTATTAAGGACTACCTTAAGGGCATTATATAGGTATATACTTAACTTAAGGGAAACCTTTAGACTACTTTCACGCGCTAGTTAGCAAGCTATAATAAGTGCTACTAGAAGGAATACTTTATAATAAATAAAAAAGTTTTATTTTTAAATTAAAAATATTTAATCCTAGAGGCCTAGTAAGAAGCTAGACTAGAAATTTAAAGGCCCTTTTTATATTAAAAATATTATTAGTAAGTAAGCTTACTAATTAGAACTCCTTAAGTTATATAATTATATCTACCCTATTATTACAGTTTCGCTAGTTGGAAGTTAAGGCGGGCCTTAGGTACTATATACTAGAAGGATATTACCCTTCTACTTATAAAATAGTAGAGTTATAACAAGGTTATATTTATAAAAGCACCTACCCTAACTACATATACTTAGGAAGCTTAAGACTCCTAGCTAAAAGGATTAAGGTTTAGTCTTAAAACTAATTCTAACCCCTCCTATTCTTTACAGCATTAGGTATCCTTACCTAGTTAACAGGCTGATCTATCCTGACAAAGTAGATCCTTAACACCTATCTTTTATATCTTACTACTAAAGAAGTTTACTTAGTACCCTAGTATACCTATACTAGATCCCTAACCTATTATTATAGATAATAGGGAAGAATAGGAGTAAAAAAGGGTTTTACCTACTAATTCTACTACTAAAAACTATAATATCTTATTAAATAAAAAGACTAGCCTAGCTATAAAAACTCCTCGAAACTAGTAGAGAACCTTACTAATATAAGGAAGGCTATAAATAATTACTATAAGTAAATTAATCTTCTTATAATATAGCTATAGTACTCTCCCTAATAGTTATAACCTTTTTATTTTATAAGGTTTTTAGCTTAACTAATAGTAAAGTAATAGTATAACCCTTCCTTATTTTCCTATATAGTTTTAAGGTTTAATAGGAATATTCTTACCTTTCTTTATAACTTATAAAAATATAAGTATATTAATAAGGAAAAAACTTTTTTTATTTTAAAAACTAAGTATAGGAATAGGCCTAAAGGCTAGTAAAGGTATATTAGTATACTAATTAACCCCTACCTAAATTACCCCTTAATCTTTTGTCTCCTCTACAGTTAGGGTATTCTTAGACACCTGCTCTCTTAGTTTATTTAAAACTAAGAAAAAAGGTTATATTAATTATAACCTAGGTAGTCCCCCTTTAGGATTCTAGAATAATAGCTCTTTATTAACTTAAGCTAATCCTTTAGGTCTAAGAAGGCTATAACTCTCTAAATAGTAGTGCCTAAGCCCTTAACCCTATTTACTAATACCCACACCCTAATAGGCAGCTATAAACAGGCCTTCTTTCTTACTTAGTAAGCTAAGTAGGTTCTTCCTTTAGTATAAAAGGGCCTAGCAGCTGGCATCCCCTAGGTATTAAGCACCTAAATTTCCTTACTATAATAGTAGCAAGGATATAGCTATATAGGATTAGTAATATGGGTTTAAAAGGGGCCTAGGGTAGGAAGAACTTATAGTACTAGAAGCTAACCCTATTAAGAAGGTGGCACAGGGGCTAGGAAGAGGTGGCCTAGAGGCTAGAGGGGATGGCTTAATAGCTAGAGAAGAAGGGTTAAGGGGAGGTGCTATAAGTAGTAAAGGGGGAGGAGTTAGTATAAGTAGTAAAAAAGTGTCAAGGTGGCAGCCTGGACTCTAAGGCTGCCAATCAAGACAAGCTGGCGGCCTGAGGTTTGGGCCAACCAGAAGGTCCAGGTGACCGAGGATTGACATCACCACATCGGTGGTTAATCCCTAATGTATCTCGAAGTCCCCCAGCATCCTTGTCAATCTATACTTTGGTATAATGGTACTATACCTGATCAACTTATATTCATACCCTGACAAAAAGGGGAAGGCTTTAAATTATTAAAATTACCAATAGAAAGTCACTAAAGGCCTAGAAGGAATATATATATTTTTTTATAGCAAGTTACTACTTCTTTATATTTTATAATACTAGCGCTATACTAGATAAGACTTTATATTTACTATTCTAGAATAATTAGCAGGTGCCTAACAAGGGACTAATAGTAGGGTGAATAAAGTTTGTTATATATAGGAAGGGGAAAATAGTAGTAGTGGTAGTAATAGTAACTATATAAGCTATAAAGTTAACTATTAAGAGTTTATACTAGGCACTAGACTACTACTACTAGCCTAAAGTAGATTCCTTTATATTAAAACTCCTTTATTATATTTTAGTCTTTTTATTATTATTTATCTATCTACTATTTTTATTATCTTATTATTACTTTAATAAGGGTCCTAGTATTATTCTATTTTTAGCTTAGCATAATTTAGGATAGATTACTTTTAAAAAGAGGGATAACTATTATAGTAGGAGCCTTAGGCATCTTTATAAGGGAACTAAGGTAGCACCACTTAGTTCCTAAAACTAGTCGTGGCCTTAGGCATTAAGTGGTATTAGGTTCCTTTAAACAGGAACTAAGTTAGACCTACTTAGTTACTAAGTAACTAATAACTACTTGCCTTAATAACCCAACCCCTTAGCACTACTATAAAAATAAGGCCTCTAGGAATTACTAAGCTTCTTAATCCTTCGTAATTTATTTCTAAATTTAATTAAATATAGCTTTTCTTTCCTATTTTATATAATTATTAGATCCTAATATCTTGTTGCTTGCTAGGACCTAGCTTCAAGTAATAACTAACTGCTATCTAATATTGATCTAATCTTGCCGCTTACTTTTTTTAAAGTTTTTCATAAAAAGGTTTTTTAAAAGTTTTAATACTATCCTAGTATCTTCTTTACTATAATATTTGTATTAATATTTATTATATTAATTTAAAAGCTTTAACTTAGGTTCTTATAAATTTTATTTAAAAACTTTTTAATTTAAAAAACTTGTATAAAAATATACTTTCTTTTAGCTTACTAGGTATTAAAATTATAAACCTTTAACTATAATATTTTTAATATAATTTATAATATATCTAGGGATACTATTATAAGTATATAAAACTTTTTTATATACCTTATGTTTTAAAGGTTAAATTTAACCTATATAATTTTTTTTAATTTTTAATTTATCTTTCTTTATAGTTTATATAAATATTTAATAGGGTTGAATATCCTATTATACTTACTTTATAAGTAGGAATAAACTAGGTTTATTTTATTTTCATTATTAATAAAGGTATTATAATTTATAGCTATTTTACTTAGTAGGGTAACCTTTATAAAAAAAAAGGGATCTGCTACACGCACACCCCCCTTGCTACAGACACACCCCCTGGCCGCTAGCCGTATAGCCTCTAACCTATTTAGGTAAGCGGTGAGTGTGGCAGAATATTCTATTTCTTAATTAAATACTAGACACCTTTTATAGCATTATAAGCTAAGAAAAATATAGAATAGAAAAGAATAAGTATTTATTTTAATTATAAATAGTACCATATTAGTAAAATATTTAAAATATAAATATAAATAATTTTTTTAATATTAGTTATTATAGTACTATTAACCCTATTTAAATTAAGAACAAATATTATAGCTATTTTAAATACTATATATATTAAACTTAATAGCAGTAATAATATAGTAAAGTTTCTTATTTAATTTTTATATTATTATACCTAAATATTATCTTTAAACTTAATATATACTATATGGTTTATTAAAAAAAACCTAATATATATTATTTAAATTCAAAAAATCTATTAGTATTTATAATTATATTTTAAATATTTCTTATTTTATAGATACTACTAAGTTTTATATTTTATCTTTCTAGATAAAGTATTATAGTCTACTGTATAGTTTTAGATATATAATACTATAAAAAATAACTAGTATTTAATTAAAGCATAAAATATTCTGCTACCCTCACCACTTACCTAAATAGGTTAGAGGGTATGTGTGTAGCAAGGGGGCTGTGCGTGTAGCGGATCCCAAAAAATATTTTATAATAAGCTATTCCCTAGAATTTAGGGATAATAATAATAATAATAATAATAATAATAATAATAATAATTTTTTTATATTAAATATTCCCTAGTTTTTTATAGCCTTTAAGTACTTTAGGCTACTATAACTACTTCTTTATAATTATAGTATTAAAATTAGCTTTTATTATTAATTTATAAGGCTACTCCTACTAGATATTAACCTATTTTATTATAAAAGTTATTAAAGCTTTTATAAAAACTACTTTATTTTTTAGCCCTTTTAAAATTTAAGGTTATTATTACCTTATAACCTTTTTTTTAGTTATTACTTTTTAAGCTTTACTTAGCTTTTCAGGTTAACCTCCCTTTATAACTTGTTAAGGTATACCTAAGTATACTTTAGTTATAAGTAAAATAAGTTTTAAAAAATTATTAAACATTTTAGTTATTTATAAACCTTTTATTTTATATTTAATAAAAAAATTAAAAAAGGTTTATAATAAAAAAGTATTAAGGTTATAACCCTTATTTTTTAGTTATAACTATTATTTATACTAATATTATAAGTAGGTAGGTATAGTTAGATTCCCTATTCTAGTATTATATATAAAAGGCCTTACTTTATATAATATATAGTTTATTTATAAAATCCTTTAATTATTATAAAAATTTTTTATAAGAAGTATCCTAGGTTAAAAAATTATTTATACAATTTTTATAGCCTATAATTCCTATAGTATTAAATCTAGGTAAAAGATAATGAAATATAATATATTTTTTTATATAAATTTATAGTAATTTATATAAGTAATTATATAATACTATTTATTTTTTATAAGTTGTTATAATAAAAGGGGATATTTTAGGGGTAGTATATAATTTATTAATTTTATATAATTATATTTATAAAAGGGTATTATTACTATCTATTTTTTAAAAAAAAATTATGATATATCTTATATATTATACCTTTTTAGTATATTTTTATAGTTCTTTTATTAAAAGAGTTATAAGGTTATTAATTTTTCTTATAAAATGTTAATTTAACCGCTAAGTGATTTATTAAGGTAATTATTAATTATAAAAAAAATTAATTTTTTACTAATTATAAAAATAAGTCCTTTTTATACAAGGTAGGTTATTTTTATTATAGCTAGTATTTGTAAATTTTTTTATAAAATATTTGTATAAGGGGTTTAGCTATATTATAATCTTATATAAATATTAGCTATTATTGCTCTTAATAAATAATTTATGTTAATAAGTATTAAAATTATAAAGCTTCTAGACCTTAAAAAGGTTTATAAAAGGTATAAAAGGTAGTAATAAGGGTAAATAACTTATTATAATTTTTTTTTAAAAAAAAATTAAAATAGTAATATAAATAAATACTTAAAATTAAAATTAACCTTTTATAAAGGAAAACCTTTATAGGGTTAGTTAGTATTTAGGCTAACTAAGAGCTAAGAGCTATAGCTCTCTATATATATCTGCAAGGGCCTTATAAATAGTCTTTTCTAAGAATTAGGATAAAAATATAAATTAATATTAAAGGTTAGAATTAACCTTTTATAAAATAAAGGAAAACTTTTATAGTCTTAATTAGCTTATAAGCTAAGTAAAAGCTATAAGCTATAGCCTTTTAAATATATTTATAAGGGCCTTATACCTACCCCCTTTTTTTAAGGGCCTTAGTCCCTTAAGGCTATATATATAGTTCTTAGAGGACTAAAGAATACTATATATATAAATAACTATTAAAGGCTTTTTTATAATTGCTTTATAATAGTTATTAAAGTTTTTATAGTACTTATTACTTATGTTTTTTTATTATTTGATATTAGTATTTATAAGTATAAAGGTTTTATTTTTTTTTATTAAGTATTAAAGGTATCTTTTATAAGGTTTAATTTGTTTATAAAGGTTTTTTTAACCTTAAGATTGTATTTTATAAAGTTATTTTATAATAAGTTTAGCTAGCTTTTATTTTTTTAAAGCTATTTATTTTATAATAAGTAAAGCCTTTTTTTTTATAAATAAAGCTTATATTATTTACTATAATAATATTACTATAACTCTATTTACCCTAATTTAGGCTACCTCTTATTACTAAATTATAAAATAAAAAAAATCTATTATTTTTTTTAACTTACTCCCATTTTTAAAGCAGTAAGATTTTTCTTTATAATTTCTTTATATTATACTTCCTTTATTTTTATAATGTATTATATTTTCCTTACTTTTATAAGGTATTATAATTCCCCTGTTTTTATAAGGTTCTATTCTCTTTTATAAGTATTTTAATTCTAATCGCCCTTTATAAAAATTTAATAATAACTTTTTACTTTTATACTAGTTTTATTACTTTTTTAAGCTTAAATATTTACTCTCCCTCCCCCCTTTTAACCAAGAGTCCCTTACGAAAAATTTAAAATAAAAGTTTTTTTTTTTTATAAAAGTAGATTACTTTTTATTATTTTTTTTATAAATAATCCTTTTTTATAAAGTCTTATAATATTACTAGATTATTAACTTTAAATAGGCTCCCCTTATAAGGCCCTAGGCTACCCTTATACCTAGCTTAGTCCCTACCATTACCTTAGTAATTATTTTTACCCTTATTAATACCCTTATACCCCCTAGGACCTAGTAGCCCCTTATTACCTACCCCCTATAGTAGCTACTTATAGCCAGTAGATTATTACTATATTTAATATTCAAATAATACTAGGTTTATATAATACTACTACTACATAACCCTTTTTACTTTTTATAAATACTTCCTAGGCTAACTAGAATAAAGCACCTCTAGTATTTATAACAAACATAATTTAGTTTACTAGCTATTTTATTAAACTATTTATTATAATACAATTTATTTTACATTTATAAATATCCCCTATTATAGTTTCTAGTATCCTACCCTAGACGGGATCTTGGCCCCTATTATTCTATAAAAAATAATAAATTTTTAAACTAGTTATCTACCCTACCTAGTACTATAAATAGGGGGATCTACAGTATCTAGTTATTTATACCTAATTATAAAACGGCCATTTTAGTTACTTATAAGGCCCTTGCAAATATATCTAGAGCCCTATAGCTAAAGGTTTTTCTTCACTTTATAAAAGGTTAATTTTAACATTTAGTATTAACTTATATTTTTATTCTAATTTATAAAAGAAATTATTATAATAAGCTATCTATCCTTATTATTACCTCTTATACCTTTTATAAACCTTCTTAAGGTCTAGGACGTTCATAATTTTAATAGCTATTAATATAAATTATTTATTAAAAGTAATAATAATTAATACTTATATAGGATTATAATATAGCTAACCCCCTTATAAAAAGTATTTTATAATAAAAATTTAAAAATACTAGCTATAAAAAAATAATCTACCTTTTATAAAAAGGACTTATTTTTATAATTAGTAAAAAATTAAAACCCTTATAATTAACAACTATTTTAATAAATAAACTAGGGGTTAAGTTAACCTTTTATTAAAATATAATTAATAATTTTATAGGCCTTTTAATAAAAGAATTATAAAAGTATACTTAAAATATAATATATAATATATATTATAATTTTTTAAGGGAATATAATAATAAAAAATTTTTATATAATTATATAGAATTAATAAACTATATAGTACCCCTAAAATATTCCCTTTTCTTATGACTACCTATAAAGGATAAATAGTATTATATTATTACTTATATAAATTATTATAAATTTTTATGAAAAATAAAGGTATTTAAAAATATAAATAATTATATAAAATATATTATACCTTACTATTTTTACCTAGATTTAATACTTTAGGGATTATAGGCTGTAAAGTTTTTTATAATTAATTTTTTAATCTAAAATACTTTTTATAAATTTTTTAATAATAACTAGGGATTTTCTAAATAGGTTATATATTATATAAAGTAAAGCCCTTTATATATAATAATAAAATAGGCAATTTAACTATACTTATAATATTAATATAAATAGCAAGAGTTGGCAGGAATTGACCCGTACCTGGCCGGGTTTTTAGGTTTTTAGGTTTTAGGTTAAACCTAACAGTAAATTTTATAACCTAAAACCTAGCTAGGTTAACATAAAGGGGGGGGTTAAAACCTGTTAGGTTAACTCAAGTAACCTGGCTAGGTTTTAGGTTACCTATTAGGTTTTCTTAGCATGTTGTAATTTACTAGATAGTGTAATTATATAATAAGTAAATAATATAAATATAAGACATAAATTACTTTATAATATTATAACTATAAAAGTCTTATGATGTTAGATTATCTACATTTTAAATCTATTATAATAGAAATAAAGAGTAATTAGAACTAGAATAAAAGTATATATTAAATTACTATAGCGAAGGATAACATGTGAGGACTATATAAAATATTAGCATTATTTATATTACTAATCTTATCCTTACTATAGCTAGGGCTATCTTAAGGTACTAACTCTTATCTAGTAAAATTATACCTAAGATTATTAAGAAGGTTATCATCCTTATCTAGCTTAGAGCTTTTATTTAAATTAGTAATACTAAGATTATCTTTATTTACTATTTTATCCTTATCCTTACTAATATATAAAGGATATACCTTATTATTATTAGTACCACCTAGTCTAGGGAAACTATTCCTTTATATAGGATTATACCTCGCCCCTTTAGAATTATTATAATATATAAATTTATAAAGTATATAATTACTTATAATTTGTCAGGAAATGTGGGTCCTATTATTGATCGTTGACCTTCGCCACCGGAAGTCATCAGCGATATTACGATCTCCCGATCAACAATCGATATATCCAGCGATTGGTGCAGATTCCACTGATTCCACAGAGAGATTACGACAACATCTCCTTCCTATATCGGTTTAGTTCGCTCCTGAAGCCTGTACATAAAAGTCCTTTACTTTCGCTCTAGATACAGAATGTCAGACCAATTTCATTATGTCCTCCATGCCTCATTATTGCTAACAGTTATGAGCCCGGAAGTTGCTCAGATACTTTAGGATTCTTACATCTTTGCTGATCGAATATTGCCGCATTAAGAAGAACTTAAAGCTATTCCTAAACCCCGTACATCGACGGGTCCCCTAGCTCAACATGGAGGACTACCCGAAGCTATCAACTAGTGTCAACCAGGTCTCAGTCATTCTTGCAAGCAGGAAGGATTGGCGCCACTAGTTTGAAGCTATTCGCAGTTCAGCTGTATCATCAAGGATATGGCATGAAATAGACCCCATGAAGGACCCGAAGCCTCGACCTCTCACTCGACCAATTCGACCATCAAAGGATGCTTCAGAGGTGAAATAGAAGATACACAGCCTTGACCTACAAGAATACTGGGCCACAGAGAAGGCTCGCGCACGAATACACAGTCTTATAATGTTATCAATATCCCTGTCAGTACGGGATCGATATGACTTCGCAGATAAGGATTTATATAATATCCTCTATATCCTATATAAGGATCTCGCTCCTAGCAAGGAAGAAGTGCAGATTGCCGTTGCAACCAGGTATAATAAGGCTCGCGAAGCCTCGCAGGGAGATATTAACACATGGGTTAATGAGTTTGAAGCCGCAGCAGGTTAATATAGGACCTCTCGCGCAGATAAATGGGATAAATGGCAGGCTTGCAGAGACTTTCTTATTGGAATTAAAGGCCATTCACCAGTATTTGTTGAACGACATATGGAAAAGATACTAGAGGAACCCAACCAGAGCAATCTGAATAGCCTCATGACGATATTTCGACGGATTCTAAGCACGCTACCGGTGTACGAACCAGCCAACGCAGTATTTTCAACCTTTAAAGGTCAGCGAGATGGCCAGTAATCAGCTCAGAACAGCTCGCGATCTCGATCTAAACCGCCAACATGCTTCTGTGGAAAGAATCATTGGTTTAAGGACTGCTGGCATCTTAATAAGATCGCCCAGAGGCGTCCAAAGGACTTTACACCAGACCCTAAGGTTGTTGCTCAAGCTCACCAAGAAATCGCGTTAAATGGGAGGCGCGCAGCGAAACTACAAGAAATTATAAAGCTATTAGCCTCGTCATCAGCCTTACAATCAGCCTCATTAAACACCTCATACAGAGAGCTGGTATGTACGACCATCGCCAGCACCGCTAATAATATGATCCCGAAGTACAGCCGTAAGGATTTATTTATTATCAACTTAGGTGCAGCTATCAGCGTGTGCAATAATATTAACTGGTTTAATGATTTCACCAAGAAATATGAAGCTATCGGAGTTGGTAGCAAGGTCGACAACTGTTTGGGAATTGGTACGATTACTATACAACCTAATATTGGAGGACGTGACCCAAAGGGGGTCAGCCTAACCGTCCAAAACGTCCGCTATATCCCTGGCTTCCATACAAATATTATCTCCAGCGCCCAGATGGCTGATATAGGTCTTGAGCCTATGCTAGCTCAGCAGATTGTCACGTACAAGGGAGAATTTTGGTGCAAGATCGAGCGAGATGCAAACCTTTATATTATTAAAGCCAACCAACCAAGGCCATTGAATTTGGTACACTCCACCAGCGGATTTTTAATAAAACCTTCTTCAAAACTAATGCTCCTGAACGGAGATCCTAATCGTTGGCATACTAGATACGGTCACATTAGTTACAAAGCATTAGCGCATCTAAAGGATGCAGTTCAGGGGGTGGAGATCAATCCACAGGTCCCCAAAGAAGAACTACGCGAAGAATGTGAGGTATGCCGTACCTCTATTGCCAACTGCCAGATATCTCGCAGGGATGCTCGCAGAACCTCTAGATTATTTAAAAAAGTTTACTTTAACCTAATTAGGGTTACTACCGCGCTGAATAGCCACCACTGGATCTCCCACTTCTATAACAAGTTTACCAGCATGCACTTCGTGTACACACATTGCTTCAAAAGCGATTGTATAGCAGTCATCAAGCAGTTTATCAGAATGGTCAAAGTTCATTTTAAGGTAGATATCTTCTTCCTTATGACCAACAATAAGCAGACGCTTGGGAATAAATTCAAAAGCATTGCAAATAATACAGGCATTATACATGTCACCAGCGTTGCACATACACCAGAGCAGAATGGGCTTGCAGAGCGATCTGGTGCCATGCTTATTACCCAAGCTAGAAAGCTCTATATAGGAGTGAAATTTCCACACGATCTTTGGCCCTGGCTATTTAAAGCCGTGGCTTACCAGCTAAATCAAACTCCTGTACGACATCTAGGATGGAAGACCCCATATGAAGAGGTTTATGGTCAGAAACCCAACGTGGCGCAGATGTATATAATTGGAGCACGCGCCTACACCAGGGATCCAGTGATTCCACGCTCAAACAAACTACAACCAAGAGCCCTGATTGGCTATCTTGTTGGCTACGTAGCCAGCAACATTTGGAAGATCTAGATACCCTCTAAACGAACCATCAAAGTCACGCGAGATGTTATTTTCAATAAAAATTCACTTTATGATCCAACCCAACCTTTCATAACTAATTTACTAAGAACCACTAGTCCATTCCCGCCCATAAAGGTTGTTCCTAAACCAGACGTTTCCAATGTATTCAAGGATATACCTATCAAGGTTATTAATGATCTATGGCGCCCATACAAAGTAGTTAAAGATGAGGGTCAGACTCAACCAGAATCAGAGGAAGCAGTTGAAGTGGGGCAGCCGGCCAATAACATTGAATTAAGCGCGGAAACCAGCGCGGAGAAACATTTCTCCAGGGTGACAACCCCCCCTTACCTTCCTAGTCCGGAAATAACCCCGGCAGCAACCCGAACAACATCTAGGTTCAATGCCGCGCCTGGAGCATTTCCAGATGATAACTATAATAACCAACCAACTCCCCACGGGGGTCCTCACCACGCAGAACCACCTCCAGAACCTCCACCACAAGCACCGCGCCGAAGTGCTAGATTATCATCAAACCAACCACTCAGACCTTCTAGATCCCCATCTCCAAGCATGATTCTTCAACAATCTCTGCAGGAATCGACTAATCAGCAGCCTTGACAGTCCAAGCACTTGCAGCGATTGCCTTCCTTAGGGGGTAAAAAGGATCAAGAACATCAAGAAAATCGAGTAGATCCTCCAAACTTTGGTTCTAAACTTGATCCTAGGAATATCATGCAGGGTAAGCAAGCAAGGCAACCTCGCAAGCAGCATGACTACGAAGCGTACCTTATTAATGGTATCCGATTACCGCAGACATCACCATATATATTCGCTACGAGTTTCCATGGTCATCGCGGATGACTTTACCGGACTAAAATGCCTCTAGAACCGCGGAATTGGACTAAAATGTTAAAACATCCTCTATCCCAGGACTTCCAGATTGCCGCTCGTACAGAATACTCAGGATTGTCCCAGAAACATACCTTCAGGATCGTCGATAAAGCGCAGGTGAATGATGGGAATCATCAAATATTACCAGTAAAGTGGGTTTTTACATACAAATTTAACAAGAATGGCTACTACACCAAAGCAAAGGCTAGGATAGTCATACGCGGAGACCTCCAGCCAGTCACTGAGGAAGAAAATCAAGCCGCTACATCATCTGCACGAACTCTACGACTTATTATCACACTAATCGCACGATACGGCCTTGATATAAGGCAACGAGATGCTGTCAATGCCTTCCTCAACGCGCTGCTCCAGGATACTGTGTATACCAGGATGCCGCAAGGATTTGGGATCGCAGGCAAGATATTATTAATCCTGCGAGCTCTGTATGGATTACAGAAAGCGCCACGATTATGGCAAGAAGACCTATCAGCAACTCTTACTGCATTTGGACTAGTGCAAGTCCCTAATAAAGAATGTCTCTTTACCAACCGCTTTATGTTGGTCCTATTCTACGTTAATGACATCCTTATTGTCAATATTCCAACCCCTAAAGGTTGTTGAACAGCCACATTGTTTACAGAGGCGCTCGAGCAACGCTATGAGTTAAAGAATATAGGGGAACTCAACTGGTTTTTAAACATCCGGGTTACGCGAGATAGAGAAGCAGGAAGGATCTGGTTGTGCCAGGACTCATATATCAAAGCTACCACTGCTAGATATCATCTGAACAACCTAAATTGATGGCCTACGACCCCGATGACTCTAGAGAAGCTTCGACCGAATATGGATACGGCAATGCCCGCGCAGATCAAGGAATACCAGGAGAAGGTTGGTTCAATTAGCTACGCCGTGATATGTACACGACCAGATATTGCCCTCGCTCATAGCAAGCTTGCTCAACATTTGACCAATCTATCAAGACAACACATTAATGCAGTCAACCGAGTCATCACGTATTTATACGACACCAGGTTCTTCGCGCTTGAATATAATAGCGAAGCTTGCAGTCGAATTGTCATGACTGCCAGCGATGCTGCATTCGCTGATAACCATGACATGAAAAGTACCGGAGGTTACGTCTGCTTGCTGTACGGAGGTCCAATTAAATGGAAGTCATGGAAACAACGCACCATCTTAATGTCGACCACTAAAGCAGAATATATATCAGCAATTGAAGCGACAAAGTCCCTATACTAGTGGCAACGAGTGTTTACAAATATTAAGCTTGACCCAGAGGAAGACCTTGAAATATATTGCAATAACTCTACCACCGTTGGCCTGCTCAATAAGCAATCAATTGTCAATCGTACGAAGCTTCGCCACGTCAATATCCACCGGGAATGGCTTCGTCAAGAGGTTCAGAACCAGAGAGTCAAGATATCCTGGGTCCCTACAGCAGAAATGCCGGCAGATGGACTTACTAAGTCTCTCCCAGGACTAAAACACCAAGAATTCATAGAGATGTTAAACATGCGCGACATCTCCAGCTTTATATCCGACTAAACCAGAAAGAATCATGCCCTAAACGCTGAGGGGGTGTGTCAGGAAATGTGGGTCCTATTATTGATCGTTGACCTTCGCCACTGGAAGTCATCAGCGATATTACGATCTCCCGATCAACAATCGATATATCCAGCGATTGGTGCAGATTCCACTGATTCCACAGAGAGATTACGACGACATCTCCTTCCTATATCGGTTTAGTTCGCTCCTAAAGCCTGTACATAAAAGTCCTTTACTTTCGCTCTAGATACAGAATGTCAGACCAATTTCATTATGTCCTCCATGCCTCATTATTGCTAACATAATTTATATTATTAAATCCTTAAAAGTTGTTAATAATAACTACCTATATTAATAATAGTTTATATCCTAGGTAGTATTAAATAATTGCTTAACCCTAATACTATTAATAGGCACTACTAGAAAATCATAAGCTAGTAGGCTTAAGATAGGTAAATCTACTATATAACTTACCTACTATTAAAAAATATTTACATAATAACTCTAATCTTCTATCCCTATAATCTTATAATATTAGATTCTATTTAAAATATTTATAAAAATTAGAAGGAATTACACCTTAACTAAGATAATAATTAAGTTTATTATACCCCTGTTATTTAGGAATATTTAAATAATATTACTTGCCCTATATAATAAGGTAACATACATGTTTTATACTAGACTAAATAGTAGAAATAACTAATTAAACTAGAATAGCTAACTATGCTACAAAGTAGTGCTTATAAAGACTATAAATAATTTTAGTATAATATTCTCCCTAGTTTATTTTATTAGGGTTACCTATATTATTTAGCTATAATTTATACTTAAATAGTAAAAGCTTAATTATTAGGTTAAGTACTACTATAATTATATAACGATGCCCCTTAGAACTATAAGTTTATTAATAGTAGGACCATAGCTTAGCATAGCTTTAGTCTAAAATAGATATAATCTACTTTCTCTAAAAAGTATACTTAAGGGCTAACTTTACTATAATAGACTTTAAATAATTAAATAATATTTTATAAATAATAAATGCTTAATTTATAGTTAGAGTATTACTAGTTAAGATAATATTTATTACTAAGTAAAAAAGGATAGAGAACCTTAAAAAAAAATAATAAATATACTTTTACTTAGTATTTAAAAGTTTAAGATAAAGTATCTCCTTACCCTTATTAGACTTAATGAATATTATAATCTACCTTATAAGTAAAACTATATATTATAGAATGTAGTATATTAAATTCCACTAAATATAATAATTATATAATAGATTATATAATAGATTATATAATTAGCCCACTTGAATAGGATATATTAAATAAAAAGGAAGTGTTAATAATACTATAAACTTATATTTATAAAGTAAATAATTTTCTAGATCTATATAATATTAGTATAAAATATAAAAGCATAAGATAGATATATATCTTTTTAAAAGAATATAGAAGATTATTTCTAGAAGATAGAATACCTTTTAAAGTTTCCCATGTTAAAATAGGTTAATTCTTTTTAGATTAGATCTTAAGAGCCTTTAAAAAGGCTATTACTAATAGCTAAATTATATAAGCTTGACATGGGATATACTAAGTATTTTTAAGAAGCTTAAAATAATTAGATTAAATAATTAGGTAGTAATAAGTAGTATACTTTAATAAATAGTTTTAGAAAGGGCTTGTATTATAGTTTAGTTATTACTTATACTATTAGTTATAATTATAAACATATATAAAGAAATGGAGTAGCTCTCTAGAGTCTAGGCTATAACTAGAGCTAGGTTTTCTTTTATATATATACTAACTAGATACTAAAATCCAAGTAGTACCTTATAATACTTAAAATTAGTAGATATAAAGTATATAAAGACTATAAAAAAGGTTTTTAGTTTAGGCTTGTCTAATAGTCTAGGGCTAGAGAGATGTACCCTATACTTAGTAACATAAAAAGTATAAATTTTTATAAATTTATAATAGAAGCTGCAAGGATAAAATAAATCTAGTAATAAAAAGGTACTATTATAAATAAAACTATTTAAATTATACTATAAAAGTGCTTAGTATTAACTATATAAAATAGAAGCTAATATAAACTAATAAATTTTATAATCTATACTATGAAGGCCTTTTATAAGAATAGAATTTTAGGTCCCTAAAATAACTATAAGTATAGTAAATCATAAAATTAAAAATTAAACTTTCCTTGGGAGTATAAAACTATATAATAGTAAAATTATCTCTACCTATTAGTCAATACTTAAACTAATAAGAGTAGGATACACTCTTTAAATAACTCCTAGTAATCTATATACTTAAGTTTAATAATTAAGAATAATTAATATTAGTTAATTAATAGTAATAATAAATCCTATGCTAACTACCTAGTAATAAAGCTAGCTTAATAAATTTATTCTAGATTAATAAGCTATAATATGTTATATTGAACTCTTAAAGAGGAGGCCTATACTAATATTTATTATATTAAAACTAAGGTGTCCCTTTCTACTATATAATAAATAAAGGGACTAATTTAGTAGTAGTTAGGCTAGATAAATAAGTTATACTAGTGATAAATCCCTTTTTTAAGTAATATATAGTATAGACTTAAAGGGAAGGATAAGGGGGTAGTAGTAAAGATAACCTTATAGGTATTAAATCTAGGTTTACTAAGGAAGATAAAAGGGAGTTTTAAAGAGTTAAAGTTTAACTAGATAGGCTTATAGCTATTTTTACTAATTATAAATAAAAAAGAGCACTAGAATAAAATATAACTAAATAGTAAATAAAAAAGTAAAATCTTATAATAGTAAATTTAATAGAAAGGAACAATACGCAAGGGAAGATATTAAATAAAAGGAATAAAAAAAAAGCTAAATCCTAGATTAAAAGAACCTAGAGATTAAAGCTAATTATAAAAGTAAAAAGTCCTAATAGAATAATACTACTTATAATATAATAAACTCTAATACGAAGTAATTAGAAAGTAGAATCTAATAATATTAGATTCTAGGGGCCTTACTATCTCTACTAGATAAATTAAAAGGTATAAGATTATTATTAGTAACCTCTTTAGTATTATTCCTAGTTTTAGGTTTATAACTTAGGCTCATCTAATTACTATTAGTAACTATAGGGGTAGCTTTTATAAATATAACCTTAGTTTCTTTAAAGTATAGTTAGCTAGCATGCATAAGCTAAAGATCTTTTTTACTAAGAAACTAAATACCCTAATTTACTACATGCGAGTATTTTTATAGGTCTAAGTTACTATTATATAATAACTTTTTAAAAGTTTATTTTTTCCTTTTAAGTATAGCCTTTATACTTAAATACTTTCATAAATTTTTTGTAAGAAATCCCTTTTATTCTAGAGTTAAATTGACGGCATTTATTTAATTTTTAGTAATTATAAGTAAATAGTAATTAAAATTTTATTAGTATAGTCTAGGTAAGTAGCCTAATTATATATATTAAGACTTTTTATATAATGCTAAAGAAGGTTATAGGTATTATTATATTCTACCTACTTTTATTAGTAATAAATCTAATAATATTAGTTTTTAGCTTACCTAATTAATAAGCACTTTGACCTGCATATTATTAGGATTAAATATATATATTAAAGTCTAGTTATAAGCTTTTTATAAGAGTAGTACATCTCTAATAGTCTAGTAATTATAAAACTTTATAAGATTTACTTATATAGCATGTACTTACTAATTAAAGGCACTATATTAAGATTTATATTCTAGGAATAGTTCACTTTTAATATAATTTCTTCCTCATTAAGGGTATTATCTAGGGTAAAAACTTTTACTTATAGGTTATTTTAAAATTTTAGACCTTTAGTAAAAATAAAACTAGCTTTTTATACTATAAGCTTAAGGATATTTTTTTAACTAAAATTTAAAAACTTTTAAGAATAGCTAGCTTTATTTTTATTCTAGATAACTTAAATTACTTTAATTCTCTCCTTAATTATACTTCGCGTAACTTCTATAATTATTTAATAGTTAGTATAAAGTTTAACTAATGGTTTAATTAGCTATCATAGATAGTTAGGTTATTAGTCTAATATTATTAAAATCTAGGAGGAATATATATTACTATTATCCTAATATATTTTATTAGCTCTTACTTATAAACTTAATACTATAATTAAATTCTATACTTAATTAATTAGCTTAATCTTAGGATTTTTTTAATAAAAATATCTTACTCTTATATAATAGAACCTAGCTACTTTATAGCTAGTGTTTTTAATCTAAAAGTAGGTAGTATATATATACTACCTACTATATTTAAATACTACGGTTTTTTATCTACAAGGATAAAGTTATCTATAAAAAAAGTTTTTAAAAGCTAATTTTTTTATAAAAATATTTTTAGTATATTAAATACCACTTGTAGATATAACTAGGATTTATTAATCTAGAATTATATATATTATAGTATCTACTTTATTAGTTAACTAATATTGTTTAATAAATCCATAAGATATAGCCTTAAAATATATTAGTTAATGGACTTAAAATCGAATATTATTAGTCTTAATTAAGATACTAAGTTAGCATGCCAGGTTATCTAGTATATTTATATACCTTTTTATAAGTTATATTATATTTAGATTTAGATAGTATAGCCAAGAAGTTTAGTAATTATTAAAGATTATACTATTAGGACTAGGCTAATATTAGCTATCTAGATATATTAAAATTATTACCTAGGGCTAGTTAAAGGAGCAATATAGGTGTTATAACACTACCAGCGACAAGTTGAGGGCGGCCATACTAGGCAGAACCACCAGGCCATAATAACTAACTAAACAAACCTATAATAAAGGATGCCCGTGGTGTACCTGCAACTTACCTATGGTTAGTAATTAGGACCTAAGTACTAGGCCTAAGAGAGGTACTAGGAGAAGTTTATAAGTAGGCATGCCTTTATAAACTTAGTCCCTATAAAAGTAATAATTACTATCTTATAATCTTGCCTAGGCGCCTAAAAAGGCTAATATACCCTTTTAGAAAGGTACTAGCTCCTATAAACTAATAAGTCTATACCTAGGAAGGAAAAACTACTAGAAATAATAGTTAAGTAGTAGTTAAAGTAAGAAAATATAAAACTTTAACTTAGTATAATTTTAATTTACTCCCATGCTACTAAGAAAGGCTTTATAATAGTAGGTTATATACTATATACTATCTAGGGGACCACTAAATAGTAGGGAAATAGTAGGAGGGTATAAGGATGCCTATTAGGTATACCATTAAATAGTAAAAGGATGGTAGGAATAAAAAATATATAAAAATACTTATTTTACCTATATCTAGTCTTACTTATTCTTTATAATTAATAATATTATTATTCTAAGTGCTATTTTTAGATTAGTTTAATCCAAGACTATATTTATAATAATACTTTGTCTAGTACTACTTAACAGGCTTTATTATATATAGTAAAGACTAACATTGCCTTTATCCATACCTTTATCTAATGCAACCATGGCTAGTTATTATACTAGTTGTATGTTAAGCAAACTAAAGGCTTTAAGTTAATTCACCTTGTCGGGACTCAGGTTAGTATGATCCCAGGGTTTAGGAAGGCTCGAGAGGTCGACCTTCCGTAATAATAGGTAGTTTTTTATAACAATCTTTTTATATAGGTAAAACAGGATTTAGGTAAATTATATATTATTTTAAGTCCCAAGTTTACTAGAATATTTTATAACTTATAGTTAATTATCTAGACTAATATTAAGGATATAAGTACTAAAAATATTATAACTCTATTCCTTAAAATTAGTAAAGAATTAAAGGAAGATCTAAAATAGGTATTAACTTATTATTTATAAATTTTATATTATTAGATTCTTACCATGTTAACCTTAGTGTTAATAATTTATTTAATAGTAAAGAAATTAAAATTCTTCTATTTATAACATGTTATAATAAAAAACTAGAAATAATAATAAAAATCTTAGTATTTAAGCACTACTAAAAGCTATATAATACTTATCCTATACATCCTAATAGTTATATTAAGCTTTAGTCTAAATTGCTTTACTATAAAGGTCCACGCTTTATTATCTAGTAGCGAACTATTAATTATGTTTATAAGTGCTTGGAAATACTTTTTATTTATAAAGGTTTTCTAAAATTTCTAGGTGATTACCTAGAGTTTTATAGTTATAGTATTATTAAGGAGGTCTTTATTATATATATTTAGAGCCTAAAAGTAATCCTATAATATCTATTAATAAAATCTTATAATATTAGATTTTTAACGTATATTTATACTTGGCGTAGGGATATTCTTATTATTTAAGTTAACTTCTGAGCGCCGAAGGTTACGGAAGAATAGGAGTCATACAAAATTGGATAGAAAATAGAATTGGTCTAGTTTTCTAAAGTAGTGCAGAAATAAGCAATATAAATATATTAGGATTAATAGATTAACTAAATCTAAATAGGAAGGAGATATAGAAAACTTTTATAATAGTAACTAGTTAGAAATTAGTTATAAAGTCTACTAATTAATAAACTATAGTAACCCCTGCAGGTTATTATAATTTTTAAGCTACCTCTAGTTAATACACCCCCCTTAGTAATTAAAGGATGGTTATAATAAAATAAGACCTAAAATATTAACTATATTGAGCATCTTAATAAATTCCTAGTAAAGTGGATTTAGTAAAGCTTTAGTAAGCCTCTTAGCTAGTATAGATTATAAAAGGACCTAGGTAATAGTAAGATGCTAGTTTTAGACCCTTTAATAAAGCTAAGTATAGTATATATTAATATATTAAAGCTTTATATAAACTATTATTATCTGCTTACTTAGAAGGTTAATAGTTAAGCTATTATTATAATATATTTTAAGGTTCTTATGGGGTTAAAAGTTAATATTAGTAAAAACTTTTTTTACTAATATAATAATTTGTAGCCTTTATTATAAATATATATTTAGCTTTAGTAGTTAATAAAGAGATAATTTATTACTTCTAGAATTTTTAGTTAATTAGGCTATTATAAAGCAAGTAAAGATATCTGTTAGATCACGCCTATCATTCCATCTTAGGACTGGCAGTTGTAAGGATATTCCTATATTAAAGTAAGAAGAAAGGCTTCTTAAGGTTAAAGAAGGTAACTAAGTCTAAAAGGTAGGGTATAGTTTATTTAGTTAATAATAAATAGTAACTAAAACTAATTATATACATGAATAAGTTTTTTTAAATACTAAGTTCCTATTATATCTTGCCTATGCTTAGCTTGTAGTTACCCTATAATCTAATCATGTCCTAAATATAATCTATTATAGTTAAGCGATGTTCCTTGTAGCTTGCCTACAACTGTAACCCTAATCTGGTATGGTTATTATAGCCTGGTGATAACCAGCGCGGCACATTATTCCTCCGTAGTCATTACAGCGCTAGGCTGCGGCGCAGCGGATCCATTGGCTGACAATGTCCGTGTTCTCTGACAGATATCCTTTAGTACTCTTATAGTTATAGTTATTAGTAAATACTATATTAGTAGTAGTTAAGAAAACCTTACTAGATTCTAGTTTTTTTTTATATTTTAAAGCAAGGAACCACATGTTATAAAGGTAAGTAATTACCTAGTTAGTAGTAGTAATATAAACTATTAAGGGATTAACTAGGTATTAACATAAAACTTTATAAGTAAAAGTAATATCTGGCCTAGTATAGGTGGTAGTATAGCTAATAAATCTAACCTTTAACTAATATTATTAAATTTAGTTAGTAATTATAATTTTTAAATTAAAAAAGCTTTTAAATTAACAAAGGTATTATAGGCCATTAAGCTAGGTTATTTAAATAATAGTAGGTAATAATAGTTTTAATATATAAGTTCTAGGAGAGCTAGATCTTCTTCTGGAATTAATTATAGGTAATATATATTTTAAAAAACTAGTTTAATTTACCTATATTTTTTAATTTATATTACCTTTTTAAAGTACTAATAAAGCAAGCTATAATAGCTTGTTTTTTTATAATTAAAAGGTTAATAGCTAGGTTATTATTAATATAAATAAAAACTAGGATAAATTTATTAGTAAAAAGGTATTTCTTATTAGACACTAGTTATAAGCTATATATTTTAATTATTATAAATAAATCTTTTTACTAAAGTTTAATAAATTTTTAAAGCCTATATAAAGCTTTAAAAACCTTTTAAATCTTACCTAGGATACTATAGCCTAGTAGTATTTTTATATAAACTATTTTATAAAGTATAGTATTAAGGAAGGTATTAACTATATCTTATTACTTTAAATTAAGGTTATATAAAGCTATAAAAATAGTAATTATTTAGAGTATTCTTACTAGGGTAGTTATAGCTAAATTTTCTTTTTTATTATAAGGCTATAAATTACTCTAAATAACTAGGTAAGCTTTAGCTTTAATATAATAGCTATTTTTATTAAATTTATAGGTAAATACATATATTACTAGAGTAATTTAGTAGCCTTTAGCCTCTTCCTCGTTAATAATAATATAAGACTTTTTAAGCTTTATTTAAGCTAGCTTATAGTATAATATAGTAATAAAGTCCTATTTTAAAAGGTATTTTTATACTTTAAACTAGTTATATAGCTTTAGTAGTATCTAGGTCTAGTAAAGTTTTTTAGTACATTTAATAGTATATATAAGTAGATTTTTAATATATAGGAGTTAAAAGATATCTACCTTATTATACTTATTTAATTTAATATAATTAGCTTAAAAATCTAGATTATTTTTTTAAGTTTTAGTTTTTTTACTTAAAATAATACTTTACTTTAAAATTTTAAATCCTAGCTACTAGGGCTATTTACCCCTTAAAGCTAGATTTATAAGGCCCTATATAATTTAAAAAACTATTATAATAGCTTAATAGCTTGCTAGAGTAATTCCTAGAGTATTTAGCTTAGTAATGAGGGGTCTAGTAATGTTAACTTTATAGGCTATTTTAGGCTTATTTCTACCTATACTAATAGCAGTGAAGGTTTAATATTATATATATATATTTTTTAAAAAGGTACTAGGAGTAATTAACTATATAGAAATATTTTATATTAATATTAAAATTACTTTTAAAGTAGGAAAAAAACAGGGGGGTTAATAATAATTTTAAAGTAAAAATAACTTTATTCCTTATAATTAATAATCTTATTTTTACTTTTACTAGTTATACTACTACCTATGCTTAAATTAATAGGTTATACCCCCTAATCTTTAAAGTTATTATATAAGGTTAATATAGTACATAGATTATTTATTAGGAGCTTATCCTAAGTATCTTAAATAATAAATAATAAAGTAACTTTAATAACTATATAAGGTAGTATAACCTTAAAAAAAATTAGTTAGTAAAGGATTATAAGGATTATATATAAATTTTTTTTAAAAAAAATAATATTTTTAGCTTATACTACTTTCTTTTTTTATAATAGCTAGATATCTTATATATTTAAAGTAAAATAAGTAACTATGAAGCCTAGCTATATATAAGACTTAAACTTTTAAGACTATTTAATAAATATATTTTAAATATAAGTAATAAAGCCTATTTTAAAATAATTAAAAATATTTAACTAGCTCCTAGTAATAACTTCAAATAGGGTTCTCTAGTTAAGGTACCTAGTTAGTATTTTACTAAGCTAGTAGACTATAGCTTTAACTATTTAAGGCTATAGTTTAACTAATAGTTTTATTTTTTTATAAATATATATAAGTATAATAGGATGTGACATTATTATAAAAATAGGATATTTAGTAATAGCTATTTATTATAGCTTTAATTTATATAAGGTTAAAGTATACATGCCTAAAAGGGGTTATTACCTTATAGGTATCTTAGTAAGTAATTTAGTAATTTATAATAAATAGCGAGCATGTTTTATAGTAGATATTATTAAATAACTTATAAAACTATATATTAGTTATCTAGATATTTTTTATAGCTATAAATAGTTTTTATAAAGCTTTAAAGCTAATATACCTAAAGTAGTTATACTAGATTTATATATTTCCTTTTATGACTAGTTATTACTTTAATATTAAAAGGTGCTTTAGCTTTAATAAAGGTACTAGAGAAGCTATAATAGGTTAAACTAAATATATAGCCTTAATATTTTATAGCTAGTTTATCTTAATATACTAGAGCTTTTTAATAAAGTTAAGCTTATAAAATATCTACTAGTTATATTAAATAATATTAGCCTTTAAATTTAAATAATAACCCACCTCCTTTATTAAACTAGTAGAAATAATATTTATATAAAATCCTAAAATAAGTAAATATTCTAAATTAATATTTTTTTCCTTTTTAGGTTAGCATGGTTAGTATTAGACTATATAATAATAGTTCTAATTTTTTTTAACTTTTATACTAAAGTTACTAGTTTTAATATACTCCTAGTAAGATACTAAGGTAGTAAACTAGTCCTAATTATTATAAATACTTATTTAACCTCTAGAGTTAATAATAAAAAAAGTCTTACTTATATAGGTTAGTTATAATTATATTAATAAAAATACTAAAAATAGTAAGGTTTACTATAAGCTTTAATACTTTAGTCTGTTTTTACTTAACTTTTATAACTCTTATAAAAGTTATTTTATTTTTAAAACTAGAAGCTATTTTGATATTTACCTTTTTAATATTATCTAGATCTAGGATATAATTTAATAGTTACCTAGAAGCCCTTTTATTAAGCGCTTAGTAATATTTATATAGATAGTATTTACTATAAAAATACTTTAGGGACCTTTAAAAGCTAGATTTAGAATAATTATAGTAATAGTAACTATTAGGTTAACCTTTAAAAGTCTCATATATAGTATTTTATACTTCTAGAGTTATCTAAGTAGTTATATATTAATAAAGGTTAAAAGTAAGCTTATAAAGGTCTAATATATATTTAATTTATATAATATCTTCTAGGTACTAATTTATAAAGCCTAGAAAATAGTTACTTTATTTAGTTTTAAAAGTTTTTTCTACTTACTAGGTATCCTAGTTATTATTCTAGAAAGCCTTTAGTTAGCTAGCTATGGCTTTAAATTTAGAGATTTAAGTATTAATTAGTTTACTATTAACCTTGCTATCCTGTATAGTATTATATTAAATTAGGGTATAAATCTTTTACTTGTTATATAATAAAGTAAAGTTGGTCTTTAGCTTATAAGAAATATTATAAAGTCTATTATATATAAACTATATAACTCTTTTATTACTTTACTAACTAAATTAGTTATTTAAGAGTAAATAATAGCCTAACCTTTTTAGAATTAAATAAATTAATTATTTTATGCTATATATATTAACATTCTAAATATATATTATTATAAAGGCTTATTGGGTTCTAGCTTGGTAGAGAATAAAGGTATTAAAGGTATTATATGCTTTAAAGTTAATTTAGGATTAATATATTACTATATACCTGCAAGGATTATAGTAGTTTAAATAGCTTTGTACTATAACCACTAGTTATTCTTAAAGTCTAAAATAATAAAGACCTTAATAAAGGGGCTAAAGAGCTTTATTTCTACTATTTTAGTAGCATGTTTAAAGGAGAAGCTTTAGTTAGGAATAGCTTTAATAAAAAGCTAATTAAAAAGGTCTAGTATAGTGGCTGAATTATAAAGATATTCCTAGCATACCCAGGCTTATAACTACGCGCTGAAGGTTATAGAAGAATAGGAGTTATATAAAATTAAATAAAAAATAGAATTAGTCTAGTTTTCTAAAGCAGTGTAGAAATAAGTAATATAAATATATTAGGATTAAAAGATTAACTAAACCTAGATAGGAAGGAGATATAGAAAACTTTTATAATAGTGACTAGTTGGAAATTGGTTCTAAAGTCCGCTAAGTGATCAACTATGGCGACCCCTTGCGTGTTATTATAATTTCCGAGCCAGCTCCGGTTGACATCTAGGAATAAAAGGTTTTAACCTTAACCTTTACTAAAAATATATAATAATTTACTCATACTTTAATTTAATAGTTCTAGTATATATTTATAATAAACTAGCTAGGATCTATACTATCCTAGTATATATTATAAAAAGATTTATTATAAACCCCTTTTTTATAGATATATTTTATTTAAAATAAAAATTAAGCTTCTTAAAAAAAGAGACTTCCTTTTTAAACTAATAAAATATATAGGTTTTAAATTATATTATTAACTAGTTAACCGTAAGTTCTCGTTTATTGAAATATATAATAATTTACTGAGGTAAATTATTATAGGTTACTATTTTAAAATAGGATTTATATTTAATATAAACTTTACTTTTACTACTTTAGTAAACCTAAATACTACTTATTTAGTATAAACTAATCTAGTAGCTTATTTTCATTTCATAAGATTTTAATAAAAAAATTATTTTTAGTTAACTAGGAGCCTTATAATTTTATAAACTAGACCTAATTTAAGAAAAACTACTACTACCTAAACTTTTTTTTTAAATACTAGAAAGTGTTTTAATAAATATTATTTTTCTTAAAGATTATTATACTAAATAATAGCACGTTTATTTATAATAATATAGCTATAGTAAAAAGGCTAAAAGTAGCTATTTAATAGTATACTATCTAGGGAAAGGGTTAGCAAGGATATTAAACCTTAATTCCCTAAGAATAATAAATAAAAATCCTACTAAAGGAAGGTTAGGAGAAAATAATACTATAACCTAAGGTATATAAAGTAGGTTACTAAAATTATAAGTTTATTAATTAAGTAATAAACTAATTATATAAAAATAATAAAATAGTGTAGGCTAAGGGTTACACGCCTAGTACCTATCCTATATTTATTATTTAGTATTATATTATAAAGGATAGAGTTCCAATAATAAAGGGTAGAGTAGTGTTAGGGTATAAATGTAAGTTGATCAGGTATAGTACTATTTATTATACCAAAGTATAGACTAAATATAAAACTAATCCTTGTCCTCCACAAGGATGCTAGGCGGACTTTAAGATATATAAGGGATTAACTACTAATATAATAATATTAACCCTTGGTTACCTAGACCTTCTAGTTGGCCCAAACCCCAGGCCGCCAGCTTGTCTTGATTAGATTAGCAGCCTTAAAGTCCAGGCTGCCACCTTGACAAGTAGTTATAAATATTTATTATTGTAACTTTATATTTAAACCTAATCTTTACCCTATACCCATATAAGAAGAGATCCTAAATATACTTTACAAAAAAAATTATTATAATAATTAATACTAAAGCCTACTTTTATTAATAGCTAGTGAGACCTAGATACTAAAATTAATTAGTAATAGTTACCTATTAAAGGCATGAGATATCTAATATTACTATTATAAAATACTATAACTTATTAGCCTTTATTTAATAATAAATTTAAATCTTTAACACTTCTAGGAATTCTACCATGCCTATATTAATAATATTATTATTACCTTAAAGACTCTAGATAAAAGTTTACTTTTACTAAATCTTTACTAAACTTTAAGACCTAAACCTAACCCTAAATTTAAAAAAGTTCTTTATTAGTTACCCTAGTATTTAACTACTAGGCTAGTATGTTAACACCTTTAGCCTAACTACTAATAAAAAGAAATATAAGCTATTTAGTAGCTAAAGTTTTTAGAAATACTTAGGTAGTTAAAAATATACCTAGGCATAACCAGCTACCTATACTATTATATAGGTAGATATACTTTTATAGTTAAACCACTAACTAACTAAGTAAAAAACTTACCTACTAAAAAGCTTATTAAAGTTAGGGGAAAAATAAAAGAAATAATCTAGGAGAACCTAGTTTTTTAAACCATTACTTATTAAACTCGCTACTTATAATAAAATCTAGAAAAAATTAATTACCCCTAGTTCTTCTTTTACTTTAATATATTAAAGTAACTTTATACTAACATTAATAGTACTATAAATAACTATAGTATAATAATATATTATATAAAAATTTCCTATATTTATAAAGACCTAACTCAACCCCCTAGTTAAATAGCTATTAAACTAGTCTACTTTTTAAGCTACTCCCTTTTCTTATCTAAGTCCTATTACTAGCCTATAAAAATAAAAATATCCTACTTAGTATAGGTAGTTTAAAAAATAAAGTACCTTATTAAAGTAGTATTTAAGGCCCTACCTTTTATTTTTTATACTAACCATGCTACTATAGTAAATATTATAAAGTAAAGTATACTAAACTTAGTAATAACTAAATACCTAAATTTTTATTTAACATAAGCTTTTTAATACTTATAATAGTTTTATATTAAAGTATATTACTAACCTAGAGTTATAAATTTAGTTATTAATAGGCTATCCTAATTTCCTTAATATTTAATACCTTTTACTGAACCTCTAGCTAAGGACCTTAATATATTATTAATAAACTATCATTTTAATTACTTTAAAGTCTAGCTTTTTAACACCTTCTTGGATAAGCTTAAGTTTATATATAAATATAATTACTATGCTACTAGAATTTAGTAGATTTTATAAAATATAAAAAAAGAATATATATTCCTATACTATTTTATATAAACTATATAATAGTCTCCTTTACTAAAAAAAGATTTAAGGGAATCTTAGCTTTATATTTCCTAGCCCCTAGTCTACTTAATTTTTAAGCTTATATATAATAATAAAGGCTACTAAGGTTATAATATAGCTATTAAAAAGCTATATAGCTTTATTATTTATTAAAAAACTAAATTACTAAAAGACTATATTTAAGGATATTTATATAAAATAAATATTAATTACTATTATAAATTATATAGCTTTTTATAACCTATTACCTTTTCTCTAGAACCTTTTCATACCTTAATTATAAGCCTTATTATAGGACTTCCTTTAATTATATATAACTATAACTAAGTCCTTATAATAGTTAATAAGTTTACTAAATAAATTAGTCTAATTCTAGGGAAAGTAATATAGAAAGTAAAGTTTTAAGGAAAATATCTAGTTTACTTCTAAACTAAAAACTAAGGTATTTTTATTTAAATTATATTAAATTAAAATACATCCTTTATATCCTAATTTTAGAAAGGGATATTTATTATACTAAATATTGCCTAGTTATACTTTACCTTGTGGTATTAATAAACTAATAGCTAGCTAAAATACTTTATTTAAGTAGTAAAAATAATATTAAAATACTAACTAGTTACTAACTATTCCTATCTTGTAAAAATAGGAATACCCATTATTATTAATTTAATTAACTATAAATAGTATACTAAAAAGCTCTACTAGAAGTTTATTATATAAACTAATATATAAAATAAAAGTCTAAAAAACCTAGAACCTCCTATAAAAAGCTATAAAGCCTAACTTTAGCCTATATATTAATACTAATAAAAGCCTTAAGTATACTACTATTATAATAAAATAATATTATAATAAAGCACACCTACTTTATTTTAATAAGGGTAATATAGTAATTTTATAACTATATAAAAGCTATAATATCCTAGTAAACTATAAATTAAAAAGAAAGTAGGGATAATAATATATAGGCCTATTTAAATTACTATAATAGGTAGGAAAGCTAGCCTATAAGCTAGAACTACCTAAATATTCCTAGATTTATTTTATTATTTTTATAGTCTACCTTAAACTAGTACTAAAAAATAAGTTTAAATAATACCTTTTTTATTTTAAAGTAATAATAATAAAGGAGTTTTTTTAAAAAAAAATAATAACTATTATAAAGTTAAAAAAATAGTAGCCCTATAATTACTAAAATATTATAAAATATTTAGTTTAATAGAAAGGCTATAGTTTAGTAGATAACTAGTAAATAATATTTAAGTAACTTAATAAAGCTAAAAACTTAGTATTTAAGTTTAATAAAACCTAATAATATTAGCTAAAAACTTAAGGATTATAAAGGGATACTTTAAACCTTAATATAAAAAAGCTAAAGAGGTCTAGGAGTAAAATAGGACTTACTAGCTAGGATTACCTTATACCTTATATAACTAGCCCTAATAATATTAAACTACTTTTATTTATTTTTATTACTTGCTTATTATTTCCCTTTATATTTATATATTATTTTTTATTTTATAATAAACTACAAGACCTAGTTTATTCCTATTACCTTAATAAGGGTATTATTACCTTTTATCTTCCCTTTTTATTAGTTTTTTTTAGTCTCCCTTTTTACTATAAAGTAAATATCTTTTAAACTAATATAATACTAAATATATAGCCTTTACCCTTTATAATTAAATTTTACTTTCCCCCTTAAAGAAAGAACTTATCTAATATAATTAAAGTATATAAAAAAAGTTTACTTTTAGTAAACTACTTTACTTTAAGTAAAAAGGTTAAATGTAAAGTAATACTAGCCCCTTTACTTATAAAAGTCTACTAATTACTTATCCTTTTAGCTTTAAAAAAGGACTATAAATACCTACTTTTATTAGGCAAGAAGAAATTTAAAAACTATATTATAAAGCTCTAGGAAAAATATACAATATACTTTTAAAAAAATTAGGTCTAGCTACCTTTATAAACTTATAAAATTATTACTATTTATTCTCCCCTAGCTATAAAAAAGGGTACCTAAAGCCTTAATATATATATAAATAATAGCCCCTAGTAATTTATAACTAAGATAGTTATAACCCTACCCATACTAAGTTTAACTAGCTACCCTTTAAAATAAAGCTTTTTAACTTTAATATTTATTTAATAGTAAAGTTTATTCCTCCTTTATAATATTATAAGAATTAGCCTTATAATTTTAACTTAAATAGTAATATTTACTAGGGCTACCACTATACTACTTTTCCTATTATTATTTAAATATTTAACACCCTCTAGTTACTTATTTATAAGGGATACTATATATTATATAAAAATAGTACCCCTAACTACTTAGTTAATTGGTTTACTAAAAAAATACAGCTACTTACTTTTATAATTCTTAGCTTTTAGGTTTAAGAGCTATATTAAATTACTTTAAAAAAGTTACTATTAATTCTAGTATAGCTAAAGAATAAACTACTTAAATTTTTTATTATTATTTTTTAAAGCTAATAATAGTATAATAAAATATAAAAGAACCTAGTCTATTTCCTAGGCTTTTAATATTTTTATTAGCTATAAGGGAAATTATTATAATTTTATTAATTAACCTAATACTTTTATAACTTTTACTACCCTGAATAGTTTTATTAAGAAAATAAACTCTAAGGCTAAGAAACTTTTTATAAAAGATTATTTACCTTAATACTTTAAAAAAAGGATAATGAAGAAAAAAATATAAAAAATAAAAATAAAGCCTTTTTAAAGTTCTTAGGTAATAAAATAAAACCTTTAAAATATAAAAAAAATCCTACCCTTAAAAAAAAGCCTTATTATTTTACGTTTTTTAACCCTTAAAAAAAGTATTACTATTTTAAGTCTTTATTATCTCCTAAAAAAAGATTTCGTGGATCCTTTTTAAAAAAGCGTAAATATTACTTACTATTCTTCTTAGTTAGATTACACCTTAGTATTAGTAGCTAGTTTTATTGTTTACTAAATATTAAAAGAAGTTATGCAACTTTTTATTTGAATAAAGCTACTTAAAATTATAATAGGCTATATAAGCAGCGAGGTCAGATCAAAGTCAGATATCAGTTAGTTATTACTTGGAACTAGGTCCTAGCAAGTAACAAGATGTTAAGATATAATAATTATATAAAATAGGAAAAAGAAGCTATATTTAATTAGATTTAGAAATAAATTACTAGGGAACTAAAAGCTTAGTAAATTCTAAAGGCCTTTTATTTATAGTAATACTAAGAGGTTAGGTTAATATTAGGCATAAAGGTAAGGTTATTAATAAGAGGTTATTAGTTACTAGTAGTAGGAGTAGCTAAAATCTATTAAGCAGCCCCTACTTAGTTACCTTATAAATATTTTATAAAGCTGCTTAAGGCTCCTGTTATAATAACTATTCCCCTTCCTGAAGGTAATCTATCTTAGATTATACTAACCTAAAAATAGAATAATACTAGGACCCTTATTAAAGTAGAATAATAATAAAATAAAAAAAATAGTAAATAGGTAAATAATAATAAAAAAACTAAAATATAATAAAAAAGTTATAATATACAAGAAGTCCGCTCTAGGCTAGTAATAGCAGCCTAGTATTTAGCATTTAGTATAAAACTTAAATAATTAATTTTATAAATTATATAATTATTATTAACCTTAGTACTATCTATTTTCTTTTTTTATATATAATAATCCTTATTTACCTTGCTATTAGTCTCTTATTAAACACGTATTAATTATTCTAGAATAATAAAATATAAAGTCCTATCTAGTATAGTACTATTATTATAAAATATAAAAAAGTAGTAGCTTATTATAAAAAAAATTTTCTAGGCCTCTAGTAGCTATTTATTAGTAATTTTAATAATTTAAAGCCTTTTTTTATTATTTATAGTAACTCCTCCCTTTTTATTACCTATAATACCTTCCCTTATTTTGTTTTATTTTAGCTATTAAGCTATTCCTTTTAACCCTTAGTTATTTTTTCTAGCCCCTATACTACCTTTTTAATAAAGTTAGCTTTTAATATTATAAGCCTTTTTAGGCCTTTTTTTTAGCTTTTTATTACTAATCCTAGATAATTATATTCGTACTAATATTATAGTAAGAAAGTCTAGGTACTTAATACCTAGGGAATACTAGCTACTAGGCCCTTTTATACTAAAAAATATACTTAGCTTACTAAGTAAAAAAAAGCCATACCTTTAGCTACCTATTAGGGCGTTGGTATTAGTAAATAGGGTTAAGAACTTAGGTACTATTATTTAAAAAGTTATAACTTTTCTTAATCTAGGGTATAAACTAAAGGTAGTAAAAAGTTATTACTTTATAATTAATAAAAAAATTACTTAGGTTATAACTAATATAACCTTTTTTTAGTTTTAAATACACTAAAAAGTAGGTATTTAAGGATCCCTTAACCCTAGAGGAAATAAAAAACTAGAGCGTAATTTAAATAAGGCTTAGTTAGTATACTAGTATACGTTTATTAGCTTTTAAGCCTATTTTTATATTTAGTTTTTTAAAATATTTTTTTTTCTTACTAATATGCTTATATTTTTATAAATTATATAAAAAAAGGTAAGAATATTCCTATTAAACCTTAAAATTATATAAAAAATAAGAAAGGGTTATACTATTACTTTATTATTAATTAAACTAAAAACCTTATAGAATAAAAAGATTATAACTATTAGGGGAGTACTATAACTATATTATAGTAAGTTTAACTTACTTATAATAATTATTTATAGCCTTTTTATATTAGTAAGGTTTTTTATTAGTTTCTAGAAGTTTTTATAGCTAAGCTAGTTTTTTTATTTAATAAAATATTATATTTGTTTAGTAATAAAACTGGTATATAAAAACTTTTTTTTTACCCTATAACTATATAACTTAAAAAGTTCTAGTTAGTAAGCTTGCTTATTAATAATATTTTTAATTTAAAAAGGGCTATTAAATTTCTAGTCTAGCTTTTTACTAGGCCTCTAGAATTAAATATTTTTAGTTAAAAGTAAGACTTTTTTTATTTATTATAAAGTATTTATTTTAGTAGTGCTTATTATAGCTTACTAACTAGTATATAATAATAGTCTAGAGGTTCTCCTTAAATCAAGTATATACCTATATAATACCTTTAAGGTAATCCTTAATAGTATTATTTATAACTATTTTTAATAGGCCTTTTATATTAGGTAGCTCTAGATTAAGTTCTTACTAGGCTATTAATAATAAATAGCCTATAAAAAGTATTTTTTTATATTATTATAAGTAAATTTAGCTATTTCTAGCTAGTTAGCCTAGTTACTTTATTAAAAGTTTATAAAGGTTTATAAGTATATTTTTAGTATTTAGTTTTAGTATTTAGTCTACCTATTTATTTATAAGTAAAAAATAGTACTTAGTTAGCCTTTAATATAAAGCCCTTAGTAAAACTATAACTAATATATACTAGTAAAAAGTAAAGCTTAATTAATAATAATATTTTATAGGGTATTTATTTTAAAAATAATTTTTAAAAAATTAAATTAGTAAGGCCTTTAGTATTTACTTTAAAGGTAATAGGGAGACATCTAGCTACTTTAATATATGAGTTTATAATAACTAATATTATATTATATATAGTCCTATTTTAGGCTAATAATAATAATAATAATTTTATAATAAAAATTATTATTAAGTTCTATTAAGCACTATTTAAAACTAGAAGTAGTACTAGCTTCCCCTAAGATAGCCAATAGGGTAATTTTATTTTTTAATAAATAGTGTAGCTTTTTATATATTTTTTTATATTAATTCTAGTTAGGGCTAATAAAACTTTTATTTAACTAAGTTAAAAGTTTTATTATAATTTTTAAAATAGCTATTTTTTAAACTATTATTTTTAAGGCTAAAAGCTCTAGATCATCTTGCCTATGTTATTAAGGCTATTTTTTTTAATATTGTTTTAATTACCTTATATACCTATAAGCTTTTTTTAAAGCATGGGTAGTAGCTTAATATTATACTTTATTTAAGCTACTTTATAATTTTATTAGTATAATAGTATATTTACTAGATTAAGATATCTGGGATAATACTTAATTTTAAAGTTATATATAGCTAAAAGCTCTACCTAGCAGGCTTATTTTATATTAAGCTTTATTATTTTTTAAATGAAAGTATTTAAGGTTTTTATAGTTATTTTATATATAAATTATTATTAGGGTATTCTTAAGATAATAATACTAGACCTTAAATAACTTTATAATAGTAAGTAGCTTTTAATTTACATTCCTATATTAGTCCTTTACCTTTAGTAGCTTTTAGAAGAAAAAAGCTACTAGTTATTAATTAAATTACTTTTAGGGATTTATAACTTTATTAATAGGTTATAATAGTATTTTAATAATTATAAATTTCAAGGTATTAGTAATAACCTTTACTAGCTTTATAAGGTTAAAGTACCTTAATATAAAAGGACTAGTAAAAAGCTTTATATATTACTTAAAAAATAAATATATTATTTTTTTATTTTTTTTATACCCTTAAGTATACTAGTAAGCAGGCATATAATTTAGGTATATTAGTAAATAAATTACTAAAAATAGCTTATAAACCCTAGAAATACCTAAATATTATAAAAGAATACTAGTAATAGCCAATTACTAATTATTTAAATATAATTTAGGTTAATATAAATTTTATTATATTTTATAATAAAGACTAAAAAGTATACCTTAGTTTAATAAAAACTATACTTGAATAATCTTATATAAAGGTTTACCTAAAAAAGGTATAATAGAACCTTATTAATATACTACTTATATTTTTCCTTAGTTTAAGAATAAATAAAAATATTATTAAGGTATATAATATAAAATTTATTAAGGATTTTTTTATTACTTTATTAATATAGGCCTAAAAAGTTATAGAGGTATTGTAAAGGCTAAATAGTATAACTATATATTTATAATAGCTATATTATATAAAATACTATTTTTAATTATCTCTCTTTTAAATCTAAATATAATAATATATATCTTATAAGTCTAGCTTAGTAAAGAACTTTATATTAACTAGGTAGTTTATTAGTTTATTAATATATAGTAAAAAATTAATTTTTAGGTATAATTATATTTAATTTTTTATAATTTATATAAAGCTATAAAAATCTATTAGGATTTTAAATAAAAAGTATAAGGGCTTTAATAAGACCAGTTAATTAATATATCTAGCTATAAATAAGTATTTTATTAAGATACTTATATAAGACCTTTAACTTATACTACAATAGGTTATAAAGTAGGGTATATAGCAGGCTCTTACTAGATTTTAGTAGGATTTTATAAAATATTTTATTATCTAGTAAAATAGTTAGCTTTTTTTTTAAAAAAAAAAAACCTTACTTCTAGTACTAATATGGAATTAAAAGTTCTAGCATACTAACCTTAGTTAGACTTTAGTTAGTACATTATTATAATTATAAGTATATTATATATATACTTAAATAAAGTGCTTGGGTTTTTTAATAGTAATTTTTAAAATCCCTTATTAATATTACTAGGTACTAGCTAAAATAACTATATTAAGGTTTAATTAGCCTAGCTATTATTATCGTAAAATAACCTAATAATTATTATTAGAAAATTAATAATATAATACTTTATATTAAAAAATTAGGTCTTATTCTTTTAATTAAAATTTTTAAATATTATCTTAAGATTATTATAGCAAGTTACTAGGGACCTATTAGCATACTAAAAATATACTAGGGGCTATATCTAGTTATTTATTATAAAAATCTATTATTATAAAAAATATTAAAAAAATTATTATCTACTCTAGTATTAAGTAGTACCTTAATAGAATATTTTACCCTATTTATAAGTAAATTAATAGTTTTAAGAACTAGGAAGGTACTAGAATTCTTTAATTTATATAAAATTATAAGTTTTAAGGTAAATAACCCTTATTACTCCTAAAATATATCTTTTATAGGTAGGTTACTTTAAGGTTAAAAAGTACTTAGTATTCCCCACTAGGAGCTATAAGGCTATAATAAGCTTTTTACTTTCAAATATTTACTAGTAAAGTAGCTAATTTTATTATAATTAAAAAACTATTCCGTTACTTATTTTTTTTATTAATTATAATATCAATAAAACCTTTTATTCCCTTTTTAGGTTTTACTTATACTTAAGTTTAATAACTTTTATCAACTAGGATAATAAGTAGTATTAGATTTATTATTACCCTTTTACTTATATTTATTGAACCTAGTATTATATCAGGAGCTAGTTAAAATTATAGTAGTTTTTATATATAGTAGCTAGCACCTAGAGTAGATTTTTTTATAATTAAAAATAGATTAATAGTATATAGCTACCTTAATTAATTATATTAGTAATTAATAAAAATTTATTAAATATTTTTATAAGTTTTTTTTATAGGTTATTATTAAGTATTTTAATAAAAAGCTAGATATAAAATATAAGGCTTTTAAAAAAATTAAAATATTAAAATATTAGATACCCTAATTATATACTTATTTTCTTTTTTATTACTTATTTAATATATAAAAAGTAGCTTACTATTTTTAGTTTACTTTAGAATTAGCCTAGGTCTTAAAATATTATTTAAACTTTTCCTAGGTTAGCTTTAGGTTAGTAGGATTATAATAGTTTATAAGTAATAAGTATGCTAATCCTTAGTATTAGTAGTTTATATATACTATTTATTAAGGTTTTTATTATAATAAATAAAAATCTCTTCTAGTTTTACCTTATAATTAGGCTAGTTAATATACTTACTAAGTATTTAAAATTTTTTAATAAGGTACTAGAAATTTTAATTTAGTAAAATATTTTTTAAATAAGGGTACTATAGTTCCTTATTAATTATAAAATAGTAATAAGATCCTTCTCCTAGGTATAAAAGTTTAATCAAAGTTATTATTATTAGGGTTAAATCCTTTTTAAAGGCTTTTAATACTCTAACCTATTACTTAGGTATAAAAATTCTTAAAGGGGTATTATAAATAGGCTACTTATTTAATATAATAAATAGTAAATAGTTCTAGAAGAATTTTTATAGGCTTTAATAAAAAATGGTTTACCCCTACTTAGGCTAGCTAAAAGTTTAAAATAATTATCTAGGACTAAGGGTCCTTAATATGTAGCTACTAGGTTAAAAGGTAATTTAAATTATAACTAGTAAGGTTAGATTAAACTTAACTATTAATTAATTATTATTTAAAGCTAGGTCCTAGTAAGTAATAAAATAATAAAATATAATAATTATATAAAATAAAAAAAAGAAGCTATATTTAATTAAAATTTAAAAATAAATTACTAGGGAACTAAAAGCTTAGTAAAATTTAAAGGCCTTTTATTTATAATAATTTTAAAAGGTTAGGTTAATATTAGGTATAAAGGTAAAGTTATTAATAAGGGGTTATTAGTTGCTAGTAGTAGGAGCAGCTAAAATCTACTAAGCAGCCCCCACTTAGTTGCCTCACGGATGCCTCACGGAGCTGCCTCAGGCTCCTGCTATGACAGGCTATATCTCTTTACTAAACTCATCCTAAAGCTATTATTAGTTATATATATCTATACCTTAGCAAGGTTACTATCTTTTCCTATTCCTAGCATTTTATTAGGGGTTTTATGTAACGTAATTCACGGTCGATCCGCCCACCCAATATACCATACAAAATCTATAAGTTAGAAGTACTACAGCTCAACCACTTTTTACTCTCATAAAATAAGACTTAGTATCTAAGCTTATAATATCTATATAAAGTATATTTCAAGCCTATAGCCTTGTATCTCTTTTCTAGTACCTTGGTATTATAAGATACACTATATTTTATAATATTCTTAATATTCAAGGTATTTAGAGATATATCATTCTAAAAAAGGACTTTTATAGTAATTATAGAGTACTTATATAATAGATACCAAGTTCTATAGGAAATAATCCTGAAGTGGTTAAGTTATAGGGCTTTAAAAGTTCTCTATTTTATATGCAATACAGGGTGGGCGGATCGACCGTGAATTACGTTAGTGGTGGCCTGTTTAGTAAGCCGCGTTAGGACCTTATATTAATAGCTAGTTCAGGAGATTAAAAACCTTAATAATCCATGACTTGACTTCAGTGAACTCGTTACATAGGGTAGAATACTAGAAATTATAATAAAAGCTATTTATAAGTATAAAATATATTATATTATAATAAGTAGTTTAATAAAATAGCTAGTAAACTAAATTATATTTATTATCAGTACTAAAGGCACTCTATCCTAGTTAGCCTAGGGAGTATTTATAGAAAATAAAAAGGATTATATAAGGCTAGTACTACCTAAATATTAAATATAATAATAATTTATTAGCTATAAATAGCTAATATAAGGGGGAGGGTAGTAGTAGGCTACTAGGTACTAGGGGATATAAAAGTAGTAATAATAAAAAATAAAAATAATTACTAAGGTAAGGGTAGGGACTAAGCTAGGTATAAAAATAGTCTAATATTTTATAAAAAGGGCCTATCTAAAATTATAATTCAATAATATTATAAAGCCTTATAAAAAAGATTATTTATAAAAAAAAAAACTTATTTAAATTCCCCTTATAAGGGACTCCTAGTTAAAAAAAGAGGAAAAGTAAATATTTAAGCTTTAAAAAAGTAAAAAAAATTAAAAAAATTAATATAAAAGTAGGTAATAAAAAAGTTATTAAAATTAAAAATACTTATAAAAAGGTATAAAATCTTATAAAAAAATATAATATAAAAAAATTAAAAAAAAACTTATTATTTGTCAAGGTGGCAGCCTGGACTTTAAGGCCGCTAATCAAGACAAGCTGGCGGCCTGAGGTTTGGGCCGACTAGAAGGTCCAGGTGACTAAGGACTAACATCACCCTATTAGTGGTTAATCCCTTATGTATCTTGAAGTCCCCCAGCATCCTTGTAGAGGACAAGGATTAGTTTTTTAAATTTAATTTATACTTTAGTATAATAGTACTATACCTAATTAACTTATATTCACACCCTAACAATTTCTAATCCTTCCTCTTTAATCACCTATTTTATTATTATACCCCCTAAGTCTATATCTAATAGAACTCCTTCTCCTCTAAACATGGAGATTTATTATTAGAATATTACCATTCCCCTACTAAAGCCCTATCTTCTCCTCTAGAACAACATGAACTTAGAGAAGATAAAATACCTTAAATTAAAGAGCTAGCTTAATTAACCCGCCAAGTAGATAGAGAAGAAAAGATTAAGTCTCTTAAAAGAAAAATTTATAATTTTTAAAAAGAAAAAGGTTGTTTTAAATATTCCCTACCACCTTAATAATAACAAACTATAGTTAGTCCAGAAATATTAGTAGAATAAAAGTATTATAATATGCTCGTGGAATAACATGCATTAGAAGTACTAATTAAGCATATACCCCCTTTTAAATTAAAGTTTATATTACAAGATTAATAAAACTAGATTAATAACTTGCAAATGCTATTTAATAGTAGTTAATACTACTATAGGAATAAAGAAAACAAAGTCTAGGCTACTTAGAATGCTTATAATAGAGAAGTTAGGAATAAATAGTCCTAATACTTATATAAAAAAAAAGATAAAGGGCTATAATAGTAAATAAAAAAATAGGAGGTATTTAAAAACTAGACTTTTATACTAATCTAAAACTCTATAACTTTATATTTAGATATTACAAGCAAACTTATAAATGCAAGATAATAAAATGGTTAAGATCTATAAGATTTTAATTCTTACCTTAATATACTTAAAGCATATTTTTTATAATAAAAAGAACTATAATAAGCCCTTATACTTTTTATAAGACTCTAATAAAGCTTATAAGGAAAAATAACTAATTGCATGCTAGAACTACTAAAATCCTATAATAAAATAGTTAAGAAAGCCTTATTCTTTTAGAAAAAGTTACACCCTATTACTCTAAAATTAGATAAAGAAAAAGGCCCTAAGGACTATAATTAGTAGGACCACCTTTAAGCTAAAAAAGTAAAAAAAGAAAATTAAAAAAAAAGGGGAAGATAAAAGAAGTAGTTAATTAGTTAAGAAATAGTACTAAAACCCAACTAATAATAAGGGGGAATAATTAGTTTACTATAAGTATAAAAGTAAACTTACCTCTAAAATAAGTGCCCTAAACTACTAAAACTAAATAAGAAAAGATTCTAATAAGCTACTATTTATAAAATAAAAGTAACTTAAGAAGAAATACCCTTAAATATCCCTTTATTAGGAAATAATAATTAGCTAAAATATAATCCCTAATATTAGCTAATTATCCTATTATAGGGATAGCTAATTATTTTACTATTAATATTTAATTAAAAGGAATTATCCCTACTTATACCAATCTAGACACATATGCTAAAGTTAATATGGTAAGCCATTAACTTATTTAATTACTAAAGTTTTAATAAGTAAAATTATCTGCTCTAATTCTACGTGCTATTAATTTATAGAAAACTATAACTTATAAAGTTTAGAAAATTCTAATAACTACTACTAACTTATAAGGAATTTATTGGGAATTTATTTATAATTATATTATAATTAATTATAACCCTAAACTTAAAGGCAGCCTTATTTTATTATTTATAATAATCTTACAAGATCTTTAAATTAGTCTAGAACCATCTACTTATTAATAGTAGTTTAAGACTTTAAACTTTAAGATCCTATCTAGTTAAAAGTTTATAAAAGCATGCTAAAATTAAGCTTATATATTTACTATTATTAAACTCCTATAAGAAGTTTAGCTCCCTAATAAGAAAAATAATAAAAAGGAAATAAAAACTAAATAACTTCTACCTAAATTTAAATATTTTTATAATATCTTTTTAAAAGTAAATATAAAAACCCTACTAAGTTTACTAGATAGTTACTATGCTATTATTATTAAAAAGGGATCTTTGCCTTCCTAGGGTCTAATTTATTTATTATTTATATTTAAATTAAAAGCCCTTTAAGAATATCTAGATAATAATCTTATATTAGGCTATATTTAATAATCTTAGAGTCTAGCAGGGGCCCCTATTCTCTTTATCCCCAAGAAAAATAGCACCTTATAATTATATGTAGACTATTAAGGTCTTAATAAAGTTATAGTTAAGAATTATTACCCTTTACCTCTTATTTTAGAAATCTTAGACCACCTAGCTAGTATAAAATTCTTTTTAAAGCTTAATTTATAGGACGCATATTATTGCATTTATATTAATAATAAAGATTAATAAAAGACCACCTTTTAATGCTGTTATAGCCATTTTAAGTATACTATTATAGTATTTAGGTTAACAAACACCCCTACTATATTTTAAAATTATCTATATTCTACTTTATATAATATTCTTAATTAGTTTTATATTATATATCTTAATAATATCCTTATCTTTTCTTCTAATTATGCATCTTATACCCACCATATTACTTAAGTTATAAAATGCTTGTGGAAAGCTAACCTTTATATAAAGGAAAGTAAATATAGCTTTTATAAAATAAAAGTTAAATTCCTTAGATATATTATTTTATATAAAGGTGTTTTTATAAACCCTAGTTATATATAAGCTATTATATTATAAGAGGAACCTAAGAGTTTTTATACTATTTAAATTTTTCTTAGGTTCTATAACTTTTATTAATAATTTATTAAGGACTACTCTAGGATTATATTACCCCTAATAAATTTACTCTATGGAAGTAAAAATGGCTAAAAACTAGGAGAACTAAAACTTAATCTAAGGGAAAAAATTATGTTTTAGTACCTTATTATAGCCTTTTAATTAGCCCTATTACTATATTATTTTAACTATAAGCAACTAATTTAAATTAAAACTAATGCCTCTAAGGATGGAATGGCTGGAATTATATTTTAACTAGATCCTAAAGGCATCTAGCATCCTATTATAGTCTAGTCACACAAATTTATAGGAGCTGAATTAAATTATTTAACACTAGATTAAAAACTTTATACTATTATTTACTTATTTAAACATTAGCATTACTATCTAGAAGGGATAGTTTATACTATTAAAGTCCTATTAGACCATGCTAATTTATAAACTTTTATATAGTAACCCTATATAAATAGTTAACAAGCTTGCTAGTACTTATATCTTACCCCTTTTAATTTTATTATTAAGTATTAAGCAGGAAAATTAAATCCTATAAATAGTTTATCCTAATAGCATAGTAGAACCTTTTAAAAAATTCTAAAAGCTAAATTACTAGCCCTAATTTAAAGTTAAATTATAAAGGTTTTACCCCTAATAATTTTAAGTTTAGTATATAAAAAAACCTAGTTTAAACCTAGCAAGATGCCTTTATAGAAAGTTCCTAAGTTTAGTATATAGATAGAGTAGAGATACACTTAATCTAATATAGAAGTAGTTAACTAGGCTATATAGGATAATTTATGTTTAAACTAAAAACTCCTATTTATAATAATATATTAATTAGGTACTAGTTTTAGAAATAATCTTAAAGAGACTCTTTAACTTTCCTAAACTAATAATCCTAAGATATAGTAGCAAAAACTTGCCATTTAGTAAGCAAAGCTAGGTTAAAAATATTAGTTAATTAATATTAATAACCTTTTATGCTATAAGAAGAGGATCTATGTACCACCTTACTAAGATATTAGGGTACATCTTATGCGTTTTTATTATAATAACCCCCATGCAGTGCACTTTGGATAAAAGTAAACTAAATAACTTTTAAAACTTAAGTTCTATTAGACAAATATATTAGAAGATATCTAAAGATATATACTTAAATATAGAACATGTTAAGGAATAGTTGCTATATATTACTAAAAATATAGTAAAATAGCACCTTTGCCATGTCCTATATAACTATTTAAAGAAGTTAGCATGGATTTTATTATAGGATTACCTATTATACTATATTAAGGTTAACTTATGGATACTATTTTAATTATTATTAACTACTTTATAAAATAGAGCACCTTTCTACTTATATTAATAGTAATTATAGTAGCAGATCTTACTAAACTATACTATTCTAAAGTTAAGCTTTAATATGGCTCCCTAAAAGGGATAGTATTAGATAAAGGATCTCTATTTACTAGTTAATATTAGGGTGAATTAGCCTATATATATAAAGTTAAGCTTTACTTATCTACTATATTCCACCCCTAGACTAATAGTTAAACTAAATAAGTTAACTAATTTTTAGAAAGATACCTTAGATACTTTATTAAGGAAAATAAACTAGTATAGCTAAAACTACTTACTATAGTGTAATTTACCTATAATAATATAATTAATATAATAATAAACTATGCTCCCTTTAAAGCTCTCCTTGGCTATTACCTAGATTTTTATTTATAAATTAAGGCTAACCTATATTAAGGAAGGGTACTAGTAGTAAAGGACTATATTAAAAAACTTTAAAAACTTTATAAAAGGCTTAAAGAATATTAGCAAAAGGCTACTAAAATATATATAAGAAATTATAATCTTTATTACCAACCTGTCTCCTTTAAATATTTATAGCTTATTAAACTATTAACTTAAAATCTAAACCTTAAAATATGAAATTAGAAGCTTGCCCCCTGGTTTATAGGACTATTTTAGGTACTAAATACTATTAGAACTTAAGTTTATTATCTTGCTTTACCTAGTTAATATAATTAAATCTATAATATATTCCATATATTGTTGTTAGAACCTTGGCATGGGAAGGCAGAGGATATATTACTAATGCTAGAACTTAAGGAAGATAAAGAGTGGGAAGTTAAGGAGATTTAGGGCAAGGAGATATAGAACTATAATATATATTACTTGCTATAGTAGAAAGGCTGGCCCTTAGAATATAATTAGTAGGTAATAGACCATAATATCCATGCATTAATATTAATTTAGAAGTTTAAATAAAAATAAAAGAGTAAATAGTAAAAAACTACTAAGTTAATACCATATTACTAAGGAAATATAAATTTTACAACTAATTAATAATAGCTAATAAAATAATAAGTAAAAATTATAAAAAAGTAACTAAAAAGGCATAGGGACGTCCTTTATAATAGTTCTTTAAGTAAAGGGGATATTATATTAATATTAGCTAAAACCTGCTAACCCTAAATAGTTATCTTATTACTAAAATAGTTAATAAGCACTACCTTAATATCTCTAATAAAAGTATAGATTATAGCCACCCAAGTCCTAAACCCCTTATCCCTAAAAAGGAGATGTAATAGTTTTATATTATAATACTTGGCCTATATATTAGTAGTTACTCCTAGAGCAGGAGGCTAAACACTAGGTAACTAGTGCTATTCTATGCAAGTATACGTATACTCTAGGCATTACTCCTATATAAAATAGTAAAATATTAGTATTAAATAAGAGATTTATAAAAGAAAAACTATTAAACCTTTTATAATTTCTTAGCACCTATAAGCAAGAATTCCTTGTAATACACTCCCTTAACATACTTAAATATATTAATAAGATTTAACACTGTAGTTAAGACTCCCTTAATAATCTTATTAGGCTATAGATTATTACTATTATTATCCTCCCTTTAAAAACCACCATACTAATTAAGCACTTTAGATAAATTAGTAGTATTACCTAATATAGCTGGTGCAGTCTAATTATATTAAAATTAGCCAACCTTAAGACTAGTAATAACCCCAAGGCCTTAGGGAGAAACTTATACTACTATAAATTATATTCCTACTAAAATACTACTAGTAAAGGATGGACTTCACCCTATTTAAAATATAATTAATAAAAAACACTATCTATACCCTTAATAGGATTATACTCCTTTGCTAAAGTATATAAATAGGAGAGGCAGAAGTAGATCTAGGGTTTTAGTAACCTTTAAGCTAAAGGGCGCTATTAGTAGCAAGGCATAATAAGTTTAATAGGATTTTATTTGCACTAAAAAAAAAAGAAAGATTTAAAGAAATAATTATAAAACATAGGAGAAGAGTAATAAAGAAAAAGAAGAAACTTTAGTATTCTATTAATATTATTTATTTATATATATATTCTACGTGATGTTGCAGCCCTAATTTACTTAATCTCTCTAAATTACTACTATCTCCTATAATAATAAATGCCCACTCTCCTTTATTTACTTCCATAGATTCTAATAAAGAGACTTTATTAATTACTTTATTAATCTTAATACTAAGAATACTTTATATATATCTTAAACCTAATTCTATACCTATTCTTTATTAATCCAGCCCTATATCAAGATTAGGACAATCCTGTAAGGACAAGGGCACCATTATTAAGGTGGTAGCCTGGACTTTAAGGCCGCTAATCAAGACAAGCTAGTGGCCTGAGGTTTGGGCCGACCAGAAGGTCCAGGTGACTAAGGACTAACATTACCCCATTAGTGGTTAATCCCTTATATATCTCAAAGTCCCCCAGCATCCTTGTGGAGGACAAGGATTAGTTTTTTAAATTTAATCTATACTTTGGTATAATGGTACTATACCTGATCAACTTATATTCGCACCCTGACATTATTTAAAAATAAAAGTAAGCTAGGAAATTTTTTTTTTAAAAAATAAGATTTTTTTTTATAATTTAATAATAAAAGCTAGCCTAAATTAGGGTAAATAAAGTTATAATAATATTATTATAATAGTAAATAATATAAGCCTTATATATAAAAAGAAAAGGGCTTTACCTATTATAAAATAGGTAGCTTTTATTAAAGTAGAGGTAGGCTAAATATATTATAAAATAACTTTATAAAATAAAATCTTAAAATAAAAAAAATTTATAAAAAAATTAAACCTTATAAAAAATTTTTAATACTTAATATAAAAAAATAAGTTCTTTAGGCTTATAAATACTAATACTATAAAGTAAAAAAGGTAAGTAATACATATTATAAAAACCTTAATAATTATTATAAAGGTTTTATAAAAAAAGCCTTTTAATATTTGTTAAAAAAATAAAAGCTCTTATATTTTTTATTATCTAATATTAGATTTTATAAGCATAAGTAGTAAAAATTATAATACCGTAATATTATAGCTAAAAACAATATTATAAAGGCCTATAAAATATTATAAAAAAGTAATAGTGCTTCTTTTATTATAACAATTTTTTAAGTAACTAGTTTTATTCATTATTATAATATAGTTTTTAATAGCTACTTATATATAAAGTATACTTTAGTTTTTTATAAGGACTAAATATATAGCTTTAAGAAACTAAGGCCTTTAAAAAAGGGGGTAGTTATAAGGCCCTTATAAATATATTTAAAAAGCTATAACTTTTAGCTTTTAGTTAGCTTATAAGCTAATTAAGCCTATAAAGATTTTCCTTTACTTTATAAAAGGTTAATTTTAACCTTTAATATTAATCTATATTACTACCCTAAGTTTTAGAAGAAGACTATTATAATAAGCTATTTATTGTTATTACTACCTTTTACACCTTCTATAACCCTTCTTAAGGTCCAGGACCTTTATACTATTATAATAAGTTATCTACCCTTATTACTACCTTTTACACCTTTCACAAACCTCCTTAAGGTCCAGGACCTTTATAGTCAGGCTCAAACTTAACCTGTCTGCTTCTTACAAGATGAAGTTATTACTATACTAGATAAACTTCTTGTTTATGTATAGAGTTATGATCAAAAGTACCATACCACCACAGTAACTTGACATACATAGCATATGGTCATTACCACACAAGATAATTACTTGTTAGCCTATAATCACTTGTTGTATCCTAAGTCGAGAATTACTGCGGCTTAGGGTAAAGAATTTACCATAGTTGACATGACTGCCATCGACGGGCAGATCCGGGGCTCACACCAACAGCTGGACGCAGTCCCGACCCTTTAGACCCTGGAAAAGAAGTACAGATAGGCGAACTTTTTCATCTCCTGCACGTCGTCCACTTCCACGACCTTTTCGTCGTTGAATAGCACCCACGAAAGACTGGGTTTTCCGGGCAATTGCTTTCGCACAAATGCCACATAGTGCCTGTTACAACGTTAGAACGAGCCCAGCAATAGTCGGATATCTGCACCTACCCTGCGTGTATCGACGACCCTTTATGGCATATAATTGATCGCAACTGATAAGTTGCAGGTGTTGTGTTAAAACCGGGTGTCCTTGCTTGCTCGCCGGACTTACTGCTGGGCTGTGGGTCATCGATAGGATCAGCTATATCATCAGGGTGACTGAAAACCCAGTCGATAGCACGGTTGATATCGCCGCCTGTTGCGGCCAATGCTCGTCTAGCACGCGAATCGTCGATCCCCATCTCATTCAATTGAGCTATCTTGACCGGATCTCGGGCGTGACTGGACGCATTCTCCAGATGCTGCTTTGTATCTATGGGCTCGTCTACATCAGGATCATCCATGTGTGACAAGAGCCAATTCATCGCAGCTTCCATGTCGGAATTCCCTGTCAAGTAGAGGGCCTTCTCGCACCTGACGTCTGGAAAGCCCATGCCAAGCAGCTGGCCTAGAAGGTCTGCATTCGCTCTGAAACCAGCACCTGAGGGTTCATCATCAGGGAGAATCTCTTCATCAACTTTTGGCCCGGTGGAAAGATAAGGCGTTAGGTCAATGGGCCCATCGTTGACTTCGACCGGAATGTCAAGCTTCGTGGGTACCCAGTTAATAAGCTCGAAACGCCGCGCATTGATTACCAGTTGCGCCGGCATCGTTTTGAAGGACGAACGCTTCGAAAACCTCTCTTGGCTAGTGCAAGACGAACAGCGAAGATCAACAACTTCTTCGGCAGTAAAAACATCCAGACACTCGAAGAAGGTCACGGGCTCGAACAAACTATTGTGCCCTGCATCATCTGCAATCCCGATACGACGAGCGGGCACGGGAATCGAGATATTGTCCTGCTCATCCAGCCTGTAGCGGACCTTCTTACACTTATCGCACTGCAGTCGTTGCTCTATGCAGAATTTGAAGGATTCGACAGGATTATCCAAGCCAGCAGGATGTTTCGATAACGTGACGTGCTTGAAGACATGTAGCAGAAATTCAAAAGCATCCTGCTGCCGCATGGTGGAGAACTCAGGATGATCACGCCCAACAAGATGTTTGAACATCGATGGCGCCAGGCCTCTCTGATGCAAAACCTCATGCGACTCACGAGAGGCCAACGCCTTCTTGTCTGGTCGAGAATACCGACCAGAGAGAGTTCCGTCAGCCAATTTCCGTAGCTGGGTTTCAAAATCAGCAGCCGGCATCTCGGAAAAGGGTGGCTGTTCGTCGGGGTGATAATATCTGCGTTGAAATTCTGGCAGATCAAAGAGGCACTGGACAACGCTGGAAAGGTAGCAACTATTTCCCAGATTGGACAAGCCAGTGAGCCCCTCCCCAAAGATTGGATTGAGCTCGTGACCATCCTGCGTAGTCATCGAAAAATCCCACTTTAGGTTCTGTTCCACCTGCATTTCCATCAGGCTTTTCTCCGTTTTCTCTCGACCCGCTAGATTGATTCCCCAATGAGCGAGATGTGTAGTAAGACCGGGGTCAGTCCTTTCCTCATTGCACCTATAGCAGTAGATATCCGCCGAGCCATCAGCAGTTATTGAGCCAAGCTTAACTGCAACGGCGTGAGACGTCGCATCAAAGTGAGCGAGTCCATGTGAGTTACCCCCCGTACCCCCAAATTGGCTACGGCCGCAGCCAAGGTTTCCGCATATCAGACATAACCAGAGGTTCTGCTTCAGATCACACATCGAACATTGACTGAGATCTGCATAGTTCAGTCAATCCTGAACGAATGTGGGTCCATGATAGTGGGAGTACCTTGTGATTCAATCTTTTTCGGATTTAGTTGAACCAAACTAATGGTATGTTCACAAGGAACGAATTCTTGCTCCCATGCTTTTATTTCTTCCTTCTTGGAGAATGCCGTAGCATTAATGACGCCGTCGATCAATACCCGAAGCCTGCCGCTTGATTTATCAACATTATCTTGTTTGCAGATGTAGCAAACAACCTGAGTACTCGTATCGTAACGATCCTCATCTGTCTCTGCAGTGATTGCAAGCTTCGAGATCTTTTGCGGTGGTTCTTCTCGCTATTTCTCCTTAGCGATTCCCGACGCATGTCTCTTGTTCAGAACAAAATAATGGCGGCCTACCTGGACATTTTTGCGCCTCCTTTTGATATTTAATGCGAGAGGGTGCCCAAAACGTTCAAAGTGTGAGCGAGCGTGGTCTCTTGACCCAGCACATCCACCGTTGAAACAGGACAGGCAAACATTGAGCCCGGGCTCGTCGTCCTGAAGGCTTGTAAGATTACGGCATGGAAAGGGCAAGGGATGGAGGACAGACGATGGAATCGAAACATTGGGTGCAGTCTTCTCGATATACAGCCTGAGAAGCTGACGGAGGCAGTAGCTCTGATCCGAAATATATCATATTAGTTTGTGAGTGAAAACAGCGGGACACCAGGGCCAGACGGACCTAGTGCACTGGTATGGAGACAGGGTGCCATTTTATAAACCGTCGAGTGTATTCGAAAGGAGAGATAAGCAGATCTTTGGAATCGCAAGGAGTGTCTAGGAATACCAAGGCTCCATTTATTAAAGCTTTGGCATGAATAAGGCTGACAAAAGGAGCTCACCTCATGCAGGTCTTTCTGCCTGGAGAGATGACGCTTGATCGGTTGGTGGGGCAAAGTTACCAGGTAGTGTCCAAGAAGCATGGTGGGGTCTGACATTTGAACCACTTAACGCGTCCTTCTCACTTCTCCCGTCGCGGGAACGCGTCCATCTTCATAACAACCTCAACATTGCCCTCGGAATTCAACGTATTCGACCACAATCCTGAAGACCGAAAACTCATTCGAATAGGTCTTGTGTTATATCAGCCATGGCATCGCCAGCATCGCATATCTCCGTAGGAGCACTCAGGTAATGTTTCCTTGTCCACCCTCCTATCCTTTGCGTTTGACCTTGCTGTCACACTTGCTAACACACTTGCTAACTGCATTATAGTGGCATATTCGATGATACAAAGCCTCAGTTCCGGGAACCCATAGTTCAATGCGTTCAAGTCAAGCCACTGCCGCCTCAAGCAAACAATCATCAGGAACGCTTTCGTGTTGTGTTTAGCGATATCTCTAATTATGTCCAGACAATGCTTGCAATCCGTAAGTCGACGGAGCAATAAAGCTAGGAGCCTGTAGCTAACAGTCCTAAGAGGCGAACCATTTTGTGACAGAGGGTTCGCTTCGCAAAGGATGCTTCGTGAGGCTAAAATCCTTCCAGGCCAACTCCGTAAAGGGCAAAAAGTATGTCCCTTTTGCCCAATGTGGCCCCATAATTTGCTGACCATATGAACTTGTTAGAATCCTCATAATTCTGGACCTGGAGGTTCTGAGTGATCTAGGAGAGGCAGAAAAGATCGGCGAACCGAAACCATTGGAAAACAAACTTGAGGAGGACGAGAAGCCGCAGCCCACAACAATATCCAGTAACGGCTTTTATGGAGCTAATGCCCAGAATGCAGCACAACGTGCCAACCCCCAGCCCCAAACAGTGCGGCCTATGCAGGGTTCTGCGTCGGCTACGATCTATCCCATCGAAGCGCTCTCTCCCTACGCCCACAAGTGGACAATTAAAGCCCGCTGTACGAGCAAGTCTGCTATTAAAACATGGCATGGAAGGAGCGGCGATGGCACGCTGTTCAGTGTCAACCTACTTGACGACAGTGGTGAGATCCGCGCTACTGCTTTCAACGACCAATGCACTGCGCTGTATGACCTTTTTCAAGAGGGCGGCGTCTACTACATTTCCAGTCCATGCCGTGTTGCAATCGCTAAGAAGCAATTCACGAATCTGAACAACGACTACGAACTTACATTTGAAAGAGATACCATTGTTGAGAAGGTAAGCAAGCATGATAATTAAAGTGGGCTGGCTAACTTTGGTGGATAGGCAGAGGACCAGAACGACGTTCCGCAAGTGCGTTTCAACTTCACTACGATTGGGGATCTGCAATCTGTCGAAAAAGACACCACAATCGATGTCATAGGAGTATTAAAGGAGGTTGGAGAGACCACACAGATTCGGTCAAAGTCAACACAAAAGCCTTACGACAAGCGTGACCTTACTCTAGTCGACAACACGGGCTACTCTGTTCGCTTGACCGTTTGGGGGAATACAGCGATGAGTTTCGGAACCCCGCCAGAGTCCGTTGTTGCCTTTAAGGGGGTGAAAGTTTCCGACTTTGGCGGTAGAAGCTTAAGTTTACTCAGCTCTGGCTCGGTGACAGTCGATCCCGATATCGAGGAAGCTCATAGACTCAAGGGCTGGTATGACGCGCAAGGCAGGTCTGAGACGTTTGCGACCTATGACCGCATGTCAGCTGCAACAATGTCTACTACGAGGCCCGACCAGTTCAAGACAGTTGCTCAAGTTCAGGAAGAGTTGTTGGGAATGTCGGAGGAACCAGCCTACTTCTCACTCAGAGCTACCGTCACTTATTTCAAGCGCGATACCATGTGCTATCCAGCTTGTTTATCGGAAGGTTGCAATAAGAAGGTCACCGAACTTGATCCCGGCCAATGGCGCTGCGAACGTTGCGATAAGACTCATCCACGCCCAGAATATCGGTACATAATGTCCATCAGTGTCAGCGACCATACCGGCCAGCTTTGGCTCAGCTGCTTTGATGATGTTGGCAAGTTGATGATGGGGATAACTGCGGACCAGTTGATGGAAATGCAGCAGAATGATACCAAGACAATTGATGAAATTTTCCAGAATGCTAATTGCCGCACCTGGACATTCAAGTGCCGAGCGAAGACAGATCACTATGGGGACCAACAACGGTGAGTCCATGTCGCCCAACATATAGTACAATGCTAACTGCTCGCTGCGCAGTATTCGCTACCAAGTTTCATATGCAAACCAGGTTAATTATTCAGAGGAGGCGTCTCGTCTTGCAAATTTGATCGATAGCTATCATATCTAGTCATGGTTTCCATCGTGTAGGGAAATTGACATTTGTTTTTTTTGTTGCATCTTTTTCTTGTGGCGCGGATATCCATCAAACACCGACTATCTATCAACAACATTCTCTGACAGTCTGACTTTGACTTTTCCTGGAAAAAATTCTGGGCACTGGGTCAAGTTCCTGCCAAGATTGAGCGGACAATATAACTGGCCCAGAAAAAAATAGTCCCAGGCCCACTCTGCGAATGCGAAAAAAAAATGCTTTTGTAAAAAAAAAATACTTGAAGAATTCATCGCCAGGTCTATCTAACGTACGTACAAACCTTTCGTTACGATCGCAACCCAAAACAGGAAAATATGGCGAAGCGAGACCGCCAAGGTCAGTCTGGGGACTCTAAACCGAGAAAGAAGTCAAAGAGCGCAAAACACGATGATGATGATTCTCAAGACAAGACGCCTCTTTACTCACAGTCTCCTGCTCTGGACAATGTTCCCCAGGCGGTGATCGACCAGTTCCTCTCAAAACACTCTATTAAGATAACGGATTCTGTACCCGACGCTTTCCCCCTACGACCCATAACCTCATTTTCATTTCTACCCGCAAGCGAACCTGAACTGTACGCCCCTTTACTTGCATTTCCCGCGCCAACCGCAATTCAGTCAGCAACGTGGCCGCTTTTGTTTACAGGCCGCGATGTGATCGGAATTGCAGAGACGGGAAGTGGGAAAACCTTGGCTTTTGGTTTACCTTGCCTGAAAAAGGTGCTAGATTTGAGGAAGAAGCAGAGCAAACAAAAGCCATGCCAACCAATCGCGGTAATCATCTCTCCGACGCGAGAACTTGCAATGCAGATTTACGACCAGCTCTCAAAGTATTCGGGCTCTGTCGGTGTGCAAGTCGCTTGTATCTTCGGCGGTGTGCGGAAAGATGAGCAGCGCGAGGCCTTGAAGTCTGCTTCTATTGTCGTGGCGACTCCGGGGCGCCTGAAGGATCTTCAAAATGATGGCTCTTTGGATCTTAGCAAGGTCAAGTATCTCGTTCTTGACGAAGCAGACCGTATGCTCGACAAGGGGTTCGAACAGGATATCAAGGATATAATCGCTCCAATGCCGGTTTCCAAGCGCCAGACCGTCATGTTTACTGCAACATGGCCCCCTGCTGTGAGAGAACTTGCATCATCATTTATGGTTTCACCCGTCACTGTCACTATCGGTGGTGAGCCATCCTCAGATCCTCGTGCAAACAGCAGAATCAAACAGGTTGTGGAAGTTGTCAAACCAGTCGAAAAGGAGCAGAGGCTTGTGCAAATACTAAAAAAGCACCAGCGAGGGACAGATAAAGTCTTGGCCTTCTGCCTATACAAAAAGGAAGCAATGCGTGTCGAACGGCTGCTAAGGGCCAAGGGCTTCAAAGTCGCTGGCATTCACGGCGACCTCAGCCAACAGGAGAGATTTAAAAGTCTTGAGGCCTTCAAATCAGGTACAGCCACTGTTCTCGTTGCTACTGATGTGGCTGCTCGTGGTCTTGATATACCCCATGTGAAATTGGTTGTTAACGTTACGTTCCCCCTCACTGTTGAGGATTACGTGCACCGAATTGGCCGGTAAGATAACCTGGTTCCCACTAAATCATGTCTTCGACTAATGCGCTCTACTCTCTAGAACTGGACGTGCTGGGGCCGATGGACATGCCATCACTCTCTTCACAGAAACTGACAAGGCTCAGTCCGGCGGGTAAGTGGAAATAGACATTAACTATCCAATCCCAAAAACATTTACTTAACGTTTATAGGTTAATCAATGTTCTGAAAGCTGCGAACCAAGATGTGCCGGAAGATCTACTCAAGTTTGGTTCTACTGTGAAGAAGAAGCAACATGACGCTTACGGCGCGTTTTTTAAGGATGTCGAGCCGGGCAAGACAGCCACGAAAATAACCTTTGACGATTGAACCGGCATGTTAGTCCGTTTTAGACCTCGTGACTTTCGATTTGACGGCTTCCTGGAGTTTGGTGTAATGTTTTATGATGTGCTCCCTCTCGAAATACAACCTGCATGTATCGGTAGATTAGAACCTATCCTTGCCACGGATTGATCGACTTACAGCAGAAGAACATAGCTTCCCCCAAGGCCAAACGGGAGGATATCTCCGTAAGAATCGATATTGGATTTCGCAGCAGAAAACATGGCAGTCACCGCAGCGCCGGCAGCATAGGTCTGAGGTCGCAAAGCGAACTCCTTGAACGCCAGATCGGTGTTCTGCCGACGCAAGAATTGCCGGACGAAGCTAAAGCTCCAAACTATTCGAACGAACATATTCACGACGTTGGCATAGACCAGACCGTGGGCGCCCAGCCCGCCAATTGCTAGGAATATGTAGGCTGCCAGAGCGAAGCACGCCGAGAACAGCCCCATCCATGCAGCTTGGTTTCGAAGCTCAGCCGGGCTCGCGGCTGATGATACAAATGCTTCACCAATGCCATTGAAGGCCAGGAAGGGGATGTAATAGCAATATAGCGCGAGTAAGCTATCCACCTCCGGCACCGTCCAGCGCCGTCCGCCTAGAATATGAAGTGCCTTCGGGGCCAAAACTGGACCCAGGGGGATTATTAGGACCGAAACCATCATGTATCCTCGCATCACATTCAGCAGGTGTACCTTGGCTATCCGAATGTCACCATCCGGGCCCTTAGCTCCTTTGAAGCTAAGAAGAGACGAGAAGATTGTTCGACTGCTCTCCTCGATAGGCTGGAATAGGATACGAGCGAGCAGTCCCCCGTAGTTCGAAGCGAGCGAGTAAATACCCTGGTCCTGTAAGGTCGTCATGGCTGCCAGGATCATAGAGTCTCCTTGGGTTAGCAAGTGCTTCACCACGGACTGGAAAAAAACATTCGCGGATAACGAAATGAGTATCCTTGAGAACCTGTTTGAGAGGTATTCGGCTTTGTCACTGATAAACGTAAATCTTTTGCTCTTAATACTTCTGGGTGTGCCTGGCTTACCTTGATTCGATACGGGAAAGCAAGAACGAGAAATGGCAAACCCCTGACAGATGCATTGCAGCTAGAAAGTAGCCGCAAAAAATCACCATCGAATAAGTCAGGTAACCCAGGGCGAATGGCAGAACCCCGAGGCTGTGGCCCGACCAAGCAGCCCATACGGATAACCCACATGTAACTAGGCTTTTCACAAAAGCAGCACATATCTCAGTAGCTGCCCTCTTATTATAGAGCATACGCTGCTGTACAACAACAAAGAAGGGTTCGGAACTCAGTTCAATGAGCGCTGCAATAGCTGTGACTGCTACACTCCAGTGGTAGAATGACGTTTTCACAACTTCATTGGAAGCAAAGTGTACGTAGACCGCACCAAACATAGCTGCCATTACCGCGCCCATGACAATGCTTAGGTAGGACATGTTCACTATGGATTGAAGTAGCTTGGTTTGTGCTTCCAGTCTCTGCTTTTCGCTTGACAAGCTCGCATCGTGACCTGTACCAGCGGAAGATGCTGTTGGCGACAGTAAAGGCTGCCTCTGAATAGCGGCTCGTATGCTTTCTCTGGAAAAGTATAGGATCGTGATCAAGAACAATTCCAGTTGTGCTGAAACTCCCAGGGTAGAGGGTGACAGGCTCCTCAAAACCATCTGGTTTGAGCCGAAAACGAACAGCCTGGAGGCCAGTTGAATAATTATCAGCGAAGTGGCCCCAGACATTGCCGACGCCAGCATGCTGCTGGAATTTTCAATCTGATATGACATGGCCCGACAAAGCGACGCGTGCTTAGGGGGACGTGAGAACTGGTATGTTCGCCCCTCCTTATGTTGTCAGGGCTCCACGAAAGATGTGCAGTCTGAAGATGACACTGAGCTTTGCCCTTTGGCCGACGACCCAACAAAAACATCCATGGATAGATCCGCGATATCGATGCTACCACTGATTCCGCTCTACAATCTGAAAAGGTTGAAATTTACAGCTATTGCTCTGTTGAAAAAGCATCCACAAATATGAATTTCTTTACTTCATACAGGTGTTTAGTACTACTGTGGCCCCAGTGGCGCCCTGTGATAGCAGCAGCCCTAAAATGGTGGTACGCTTCCAGTCCTGTTCTCCAATAGTAATCTAGTGACCACTCGGTCACTCAGATGCTCTGGACCACAGACGATACGGCTTCCGAGCGGCTTTTTTGAGCCTACAGAATCTTTTGATAAATCTTGTTGATGACAAGCGGACACGAGAGCTATTGTACACCAAGCTCTGCCTCGGAAGGGAGGTCGCTGTAGCGCGCTGTGTGACCTAGAAAGGAGGTAGGAAGAAAGGGTATCCCCCATTCTTCACTCTGAATACACTCAGGAGGAAGCTGTATGTCCCGAGCAGCACAACTCCCCAAATAACAGCGGCTACCTGCTGGGACTTGTTGTCTGCGATACGGGGGACCTTCATGGCTATCGCAATCGCGGAAAAGGACAATACGGCATCTATAGCAGTACAATTAGTATATGCGCCCCACGAGGTCTGAAGATCCGCTTCCTACAAGCACCGGAGCGCAGGCAACTTACAGATAGCAGCAATGACCTGAGTTTCCATTCCGAATTGGTTCGAGAAACCGCCCGCAAAATAGCTGATACCGCCCTTCCCATCCCCGACAACGTAAGGCACTTTGCGGATATGGTTGAACATGTGGCCGCTTGTGAACAGAAGAATGGCAATCAAGCTAAAGGCAGCCCACAGATTCCGATTTCGCACAACTGGAAGCACATAAGGTGAGAGCACGGTAAATAGCGTTACTGCGCCCATGAGTATTGTGACACCTGAGATGATTCTCACATAGTTGACCGGACGGACGAGGGGCGGTTTTGGTCCATCGGGAAGATGACGATTTATCCAGGCGTACACCTGGTCAGCAGAAATCGGACTTATGAAAAGCAAAGGCAGTCAGCCAAGTGTACTCTCGGCAAAGCACCTTTGAAGGGCTATATCTCACCCGCTGAAGTCGAATCTCAATGGACCGTCATCAACTCTCGCGTATGGTCCGACCGTTGGAGGAAAAACAAGAAGTACGGGTGCAGTTTGGAGCATAAGCTGTGTTCTGTTATTAGCCGAGGCTTTCCACAAGTAGCTTCGATGTATACTTTTTGGAAAGTATTTTTGCCATTAGTAAAGTCGAGGGTACCAAAAAGCAGTTTCAGGTCGTCGGGCTTGTTGCCTTTGTTCCAACTCCGGGAGATGAGATCGAACTCGGGTTGGAAATCCCGGCAAAGAGCGCAGCCAAACCGAGCCTCCATAGCCGTCAAGATGACAGCCGCATAATAGTCACGGGGCTTTGCAATGAGATCATCATAAGAGGAGTCATCCAGCTGGAGAGGCGCAAGACGAGAGACAGACTGATAGCGCTCGAATTTGTTAACACTTGGCGAGGCAGCGAAAGCGACGGAGATGAGGCAGAGGAGCGAGGGGATGATAGTATATAGCTTCATCTTGACCGACAATCCATATAATAATCATTCAAAAGCCCATCGACGCAACTCGATGCATTGAAACCTGAAAGAGTGAAGTAGTAATGATTGGAGTAACAACTTGAAGCGGACGGCCAAGTTCCCGGACATATAGGTGTCCACTCCATGACTACGCGCGACGGCCCCACTAGTTACTACTGTTGTTGACAACGTACAGTTTGCGTCCCATACTGCGGAGCTGCTGATCCTCTATTGTCGTTCGCGGCTCGCATCGCACCAATAACTTCGCATTGATGCTTCAACGGATCACTGATCAAGACAAAAAGCGCGCAAATATGGAGCTCTTTACGCAGGCGCCGGAACTTGTTGTGGTCGAAGAGGATGTACGGGCCGTGATATCGATCTTCATATGCAAACGTGACATGGACTGACGCGCGCCGCGCATTTCCTAGTATCGGATGGCCCTCGCAACGGTACGGTTGGAAAAAGAATATGACCAAGTCTATACGCGTACAGCACGGCTTCTAGATGCCGAGCGCGATCGAGTGCAGTGCATGGAGAAGCTTCTTCTTCGGATCGAGAACGAAAGTTTACAATCCCAGTTGAACCGGACAGACCAGGAACTGGGACGGGCTAGGGAGGCCGAAGCGAACGCCCGACTTCAGCTTGACACCGCCATTAGGGAACTTGATCGCTTACAGGATGTTACCCAGACATCCTCGCGTGAAGCAGAGGTTCTGCGTGTACGTAGCGCATGCGCCATACCTTAATTTGAACCTTCTGACCCATCTCTTGCAGCGTGAACTTGCATCTTTGAATGCCATTGCTTCGGATTCTAAAAAAACTCAAGCAGAAAAAATCCGCCTTTCCAAGGAAATATCGAGCATGCAGTCAGAGCTTGAAAGGCTGAGATCCCAGAATACTTCTGTCAATGCACTCCTTGCCGAAAAACAATCTCTCACCCGGCAGCTAGATGCGCTTAAGGTCCAGCTTGAAACCGAAAAACGTGCACATGAGCGTACATTAGCCAAGGGATCCCAGCAGAAGGAGGAAATCACGAATCTTGCCACGAAGCTGGAGGAAGCGCGGCGAGAAATCAACCTGGCACGCCGACACAGACAACAGACGACGCATCAAGCCCCGGCTGTTCGCAAACCTGAAGGCGCTAGCAGGAATCTGGAACGGGCCAGGGACGACGCACCGTTCTATTCTCCGCAGCCTCATAACAATCGAAGCAGCGCTAAGAAGACAATATTCTCAGAGCGAACCACAATGGTTCCTCTTCGAGCGGCCACCAGTCACCTTCACTCCGAGCTAAATGTTGCCACTCCTGGAGCCGTCCGTGCACAAAAACAACAAAACCAGATCCCCACGATGCCGGGCGAGAAATCGTCCTTTTCAATAACGCCTTTTTTGAATCGCACGACTGGCCTTGGAGGCTCGACAATGAGCTCTGATGATGAACTCAATGAAGCCCAGGGTGAAGGCAGCCATCAGAAACTGCCTGTCCTATCTAGACATGCACGGCGCCGTGATAGCTCGCCCACAGCATCGAAACAGCCTTCTAAGCCAGACAGGGAAAGCTCCACGATGGCCGCTATCAAAAGGCCTAAAATTTCACAAAAGCTTAGCCCACTGGACAGCCCTGATGAGGCTCGGGACTCTAGCGTTCCACTTTCTCGCCCCTTGGGACAAAAACAAGCTGCGCCGAAGAAACGCAAGCTGGGCTTGCAACGGGACAGGAGCTTATTCGATGACGATGAGGAAGACAACACTCTACAGGATAGCAGGAAGCCAGGCCGGAAGCTTGTGGGTGCAGGACAGACAAATCTAGCAGGGGCCCGCGCCTTCACCGGGCCTGCTGGGTTCTCACCCCTAAAACGGGACAAGAAACGGTTCTAGGGTCGTTTACCACTAAATTATGTAATCTCTAAGTATGTCTGGACATTTTGATACGTATTAGACATCATATCAACTCGTTTTCAGGTAGTAGCTACTGTGCAGTAAGGCCGCTTATAAACAACTCCGTAGTAGGCGATCATCCATTGCAGCTGCAATTTCTTCAAATCCTTTTCCACCTACAAAACTACTTAAATTTCGCTATCAGCGTGTTGCTAACGGGCAAGGGGTCTCCCATATAAAAATGCTTATGGAGAAGAGCAAGGTGTAGTAATATAATCCAAGTTGATCCCATTACTGGTATCTATACTTGTATTATAGCACCTGTGTTCTATTATGGGTTTTAGGCAGATTCAGGCTAAGCAATGTAAATATATGTATATATATATTTGTATGTGTTTGATAGCGACTCTCTAGTATAAGCAACTGAAACGGCTTTCTGATTTAGTTGCCTTTAACCGACCCCGGGAGTTTAATGCAGCCTAGCCGTTCATACACTCCAAACATTTAACAGTGAATTGAGCTTGTGTGGATATGCCAAGACCTCAACTGGGCACCCTGGCAAGCTCTGAAGATCCGTTGAACATTTTCGGGCTTCATCGAATAATATCCAGTCTCTATTCAGCGTTCGTCATGGCATTGATACTCCCACTATGCTCCCCCAAGAGGATCGAGCGTATTTGTCAAGTGCAGCGGATCCTACAAAAAAGGCTTTCATCATCGAAACGGTGGCAGGCGCGCCAGCTCAAGGATCATTTTACTCGTGAAGCAGCAGTTCAAGGCCTCAAAAGTCGAGCTGCATTCAAGCTTCTGCAGGTATTTGAAGCTCGACTGTGCTTTATTGACTTGTGCAGCACCTAACATCTTTCCCTCTTCACCCTCAGATAGACGAGAAATATCGCCTGTTCAAAAAGGGCCAAACCGTGGTCGATCTAGTATGACATTCACCTCGCGAAACAAAAATGTCCGCTAACACCTAGGCCACCGAATGAAGGGTTATGCTCCAGGATCCTGGTCGCAAGTACGAACACACCACACTTAAACAATTGGTTGCTCTATTGATTTTAGTTGCCAGGTAGCCTTAACGCGAACCCAGCCCAATGGCAGAGTCCTCGGTGTCGATATAATTCCAAGCCAGCCGCCAAAAGGCGTCTCCACTATACAAGGGAACTTCCTGGACCCTGAAGTGCAAGCTTATGTCCGGGATTTCGTGCGTGATCCTCGGAGGGGTCGACCGCGGTGCATCGACAACAGGGAAGGGATTGCGGAGTCTATAGTGGACGCAAACTCTTCGGGCGATCCACATCTCACTGATATTATCAGTACCGAAAGAACGGTGGATGTAATTCTTAGTGATATGTCTGCTCCCTGGGCTCAAACCGCTGGATTTTGGAAGAGAAGTCTAAGTAATCCCCATAACAGGATGATGAACACCAGCGGAATGGCCTTCAGAGACCACGCTGGCAGTATGGTAAGCTTAGCTGTCCGATACGCCCGGCGTCGCAATATAATGACACGCAACAGGACCTATGCCGTGCTGCCTTAGAGTTCAGCTATGAGGTTCTCAAAAATGGTGGTCATTTCGTCTGCAAATTCTACCAGGGAGCCGAGGACAGGGATTTGGAGAAGCAACTAAAGTCATTGTTTCATAAAGTACACAGGATCAAGCCAGAGTCGTCGCGCAGCGTATGAGATGACCGGTTGGTATATATCGCATTATAATTCGGCTGACGTCGTCTCTAGGAATCAAAGGAAGCCTTCTTCATTGGCCTCGACCGTAAACCGCGGGTAACAAAGGAAGAGGTCCTTGCGACCCCTTAGTGGCGGAAAGGTGATACCAGACTCTATAATATCTAGAGCCTGTGTCTGACAAAGCATGCATTTAATTTCATGCCGAGTCTTCAGTTCGTGATATCTCTTCTAGCTCAGAATCATCGTCCCACTCGATGTCGGCCAAGGTCGCCTCCGCAGTTTCTTGAACCTTCGAAATGGTCAACGAATGGGGCCACCCACAGGAGGGCAAAGGGGATCGCAACTTACCTCCTTAAGGCCACTCAATTCTTCGACATAACCAGCTTCATTCAGCGCCCTTTGCACAAAGTTCCACCCTTCTTTCTTGTACTCGTTGATGATGTTACCGGAGCACGCGCTGCAGAATCTGTAGCTTCGGCCAACCACAGAGACATTCTCGAATGTGGAGAGGAACCCTCTGATCTGATGTGGCACAGCACCAAGAGGGTGGTCGTGTCGGCTAGTATCCTGGGGTTGTGGTGCCCTGACAGCTGCGCCTTGGGGGTGTTGGAGGACTGAGACAAGCAGCTCGACTAAAAGAGCCGATGCTATAGCGGCTACTCCGGGTCGTGTAACAGTGCATTGTTGATCGAGTGTCTGGTCCTTTTGGGACTTCGGAATGCGTTAGCGAAGTTCAAAGGAGCTTCGGACGATAACTCACATTCATGGGAGCAACGACATCGTTGCAAAAGTAACATCCTAGTTCTTGCTCCTGACTTTCGTTATTTGCAATACCGTGTCGCATCACAACAAATGTATCGAACCCTAGCGCTGCATTCATGACAATTTTACCCGCGGCCTTTCCCATTACTGTCGGCAACCAGCGCGACTCTCGCGTATCCATTAGGAGGAAGATGGCATCGTGATCATCTATGAGCTTCCTGAGTGTTTCGAATTCTGATCGTGTCTTTTCCGTGTCCAATACAGGGTGACCGGCCATTGGTACGGAGAGCACATGGCCCTCTGCTTTGATCCCCGGATAGATCTCTGTCAGAGCCTGGGATGCCCGCAGGGCTTTCTTCGCGCCGCCGTCGAGACAGTCTGCGAAATTGAAGAGCGGTTGCCGTACAGGGTTAGAGAAAGAAACAGTCCCGCTATCTACGAACGTGATTTCTCTTACTCCCCAGGCCTGGCCTATTAGCATCAATGAGTAGGCGAGGAAAATAAAGACCCATACCATCAAATTGCGAGCAACGTAACTACCAAGAGTCCCGGCTCCAAGCAAGAGACACTTTGTACCCTTGATCTTCTCAAGCTCTAGGTTAGGACTAACCCGCCATTTCATTAGCTTGAGATTGAGATCAACGGACTGGTCGGCGAGTCTGAGTATCAAAGCGTACGGTTAGTGTTATAGGTGCTCCATGTTCCTGGGGGCTACGATACCTCTTTGGATCTAAGTATTCTGTGAGATCGACGAATCTCCCTGCCAGCTTTCCTGCCGGATTTCGCTCCCACCCGGTCATCTTGGGCAATTCGTCGTTCGCGTCGCATATTTCGGTGGGCTTTGGTGGTCCTGATCCCTTCAATGCGAGTGTCATCACGAGGCTGCGGCCATGACCTCGCTGAGACGGGCCTTCACGGTAGCGCATGACCTGTATCTTTGAAAGTTTCCACCGCCGCCTCGCCAGGACTAGTAGATTGCGCAGCATCCAGCCAGGCGCCTCATCATAATTTGAAGGATCGACGAAGCAAGTGAAACAGTCCTCCGGAGCTGCGCCTTTGAAGAAACCATCCTCAAAACTAGAAAGCGGGGCAATGTTCCAAGAAATACCATCACCATTGGCGGCTTTAATCCTTCGAGCTAAAAAGAACCCTCGTTGGCGTGCGTCAACCTCTTCAGACCAGGCTTGTACTGAATCAATGAGGGTTGAGTTTTCGGTGCTCGCAAGACTCTTGGGCTGTGCATGTCGGGTCCCCACGGAGCTCGGGTCTGCTCCCTTATCCGCCACCCCGATTGGAACCCACGAGGGGTCGGAATGAATGGCAGGGAATGCGAACCAGTAATGAAATTTGTACTTTTTCAGGTCTGCATATGAGAGGATGATGAATGAAGACAGGAGGGAAGGGCAAGAATAGATGGTGCCGTCGTTGATGGCATCCCAGATCTAGAAGGGGTGGAATCAGCCTCGTCGACCAAGGATACGCCTTGACTTGGACTGACCGTTTTACCGGACTGCTGGAGCATTCCCACTTTGTCAGTGTTCGAATACTCCTCTATGGTGTTGACGTTCTTTATGATTCCTTCGGCGCGGTAAAGGGTTGCGGGCACCCTGTGTTATGATAATGAAAATCGCAGTTAGCCTGGCATAGATCTTGTCTGGATATGGCACCGCGGGTACAGAAGCTTCAAGACTCACTCATCGCTAGTCAGGGCATTTCCATGTATTTGCATCCGGCAAGAGGCATTCGGAGGGTCTACCGGGCGAACCTCGTAGAGCCCCAGGACTTTCCGCGCGGAGTCGTCGAGCTTGTCATGATTGATCTTCAGCGACGCTAGCACGCTGTAGAACGGAAGCTCTATATCCGAGGCAAATGGTGTGTATTGCATGGTTGTAGCTACTCGATGGTCGAAGGCACCGGGTCGTTGATAGCTATAGTGGGGTTGCGCTATGCATGCTACGGAGTGGTGAAATAGCTGGTTGACTTGGAGTGATGTATGTTGTACAACAGGCGGGGTAAATCGGCCTAATTATAAATATACAGTGATCACCACGAGGCCGCTGCCTCTCTGATTAAACACATCTAGCGCGTGATTGTACGCGACGGAGGGATATAATAGTAACAGCGAGGTATGATAAAGGGCTCTGGGACATGCTCAACCACCATTCATGGATGACCAGAAGAGCTGCCAAATCGTGTGATAAGGCCAGGCGTACCCCACCAATTACATGTTCGTCACGCAATCTGGGAGCATGACTTCAGCCTCAAGCGGCAACCAGAGGCAAATACTACTATGGGCACAAGAGTTTTCTTCCCACCTCAAGAGTCGGAAGAGGAAAGCAGATGATGAACACCTTACGCGTGATATACTATGGTTGCTATCTTATACCTCTGTAAACCCAAAAGGGCATTGATCCAGTATCCTGGCATAACGTACAGGGTCGAATCCAGAACACAAGTTGCACACCATAGATAGGGAAGGAGCAATGGGTCACTAACAACCTCGATAGTAAGAGCCATCGATTTCCATCAACCCTCTCCTCTGACAGCCGACATCATGCTTATTGGCATCTACATCGATATGGGGATTGTTTTGTATTGTGCTATTTTGGCCCAAGTTCTTCTCCTAGTACAAGTAGAATCAACCATATGGCATTAATCACCCAATAGAACCCTAGAAGTCCGAACAGAGTACAAGAAGAGTACAGCAAGGACAAGGTTTGAAGTGCTCGACACCCGCTGAATAGTGTTCCACATGGTGTAGCACCACTCCTGCGGCCAGGTTAGCCGATGTCTGTACTCGTGCCGTGAACTCTCAAGCCCCCACTTCCCCCCACCTATCGCCAGTTGAACTGGGGCAGACTGCCCCAATCAATATCACTATGTCTTCTCCTGTTTTATTCCAGGCGATTTTCCACATACGAGTCGTCTCGTAAGTGTACTCTCGTCCGGCTGCGAAAAAACAATGCTCATTGGCCTAAGTGGAGGTCGGTTGCTTGGTTACAACCCTCAGCGTTTGCTTGAAGAGAAGGCTAACCAATGATTAACCGTCAAGGTATCTGCGCCGGAAAGCATGCCGTTGCAGAGTACTTAATCCAACATCAAGGCTTCCGACTTCTCGAATTGAAGAACAACGGTGTCTCCAATACCGCCCTTGACCTCCGACTACAGCACATAAACCTTACAATTAACCAGGATCTGCGGTTGGAGTTTCATACTGCCGAAGCCCTGCTAGATTTCGCTACGAAGAGATGGCAGGAACACTGGGTCACCACACACATCTGGGATGTTACGACCCTTGACCGTTTCCTACAGCGCCCATTTTCCCTTCTAGTGAGCGTCGATGCACCAGTCAGCTTGCGATGGAAGCGCTTCGCGGAAAGGTGAGTTTATACATCATACCGTTTCAGCCATTGGGTGAAAAGCTTGCTGATCCTGGCTCTAGATGTGAAAAAAACCAACTTGAAGCCCCACGCCTCGAAGAATTCGTTCTCTGGAATGACAAGCAACTCTACGAGAAAGAAGTTGGCCGTGCAGTTCTCACCGACCGAGCGCAACTCCGCCTGTTTAATTCATCATCGTCCCTGGATGAGCTACACGCCGCTCTCAAGGCGCTCAATCTAGCTGATGAACAACGCCTACGTCCAAACTGGGATCAGTACTTCATGGAACTCGCGTCCCTTGCCGCACAACGAAGTAACTGCATGAAACGCCGAGTAGGCTGCGTTCTTGTCAGAGAACGCCGCGTTATCAGTACCGGCTATAATGGGACCCCTCGACACCTACAAAACTGCAACGAGGGTGGATGTATGACCCCTTTGAAGTAGCGAGGAAGATAACATATTCATATTCTGCTAGGCCCGAGATGCAATCGTGGTGAGGGAGGAGGAGTTGGCTTGTCGACGTGCCTTTGCCTCCATGCTGAAGAAAACGCTTTGCTGGAGGCAGGGAGGGAGCGCATACGAGAGGGCTCAATTTTGTATTGCGACACGTAAGATTGTGCCTTTCTTTGAACCAACGCACGTAGGCTAACGCACCAAACGAAGATGCCCCTGTCTGACCTGTACCGTCAAGATTGCACAGGTTGGAATTTCGGAGGTAGTGTACTCGCAAGGCTATAATATGGACAAGGATGTGAGTGCCCTTTTGACACATTCAAGTGAATATTCGAGTCAACGCAGACTGACACAGAATAGAGTGCGGCAATTCTTGAAGCTGCTGGCATACATTTAAGACAGTTTTCCCCCGTAAGGAGGCCCAATATTTGCCTGGCACGATCCGATGCTGACAGCCTGTAGCCTCGGAATGGTCTTATCTACCTCGAGGACCCGGAAGGAAAATAAGTGAGAATTAGACGTTCACTGATCGAGGAAAACCTGACAGCAAGTGAGGAGATGCAAGTAACTTACGCCAGGGCGAAGTAAGCCGGCACGATGTGCAACCTGGGTGTTTCACGACCCCTGGGTTGTTCTATGAGATTATGGCTGTATTATGGTGATGACGAGATGGATCTTGCTGAGTATTTGCCAACCATGTTGTTATAAAGTGGCCTGAAGATTTATTTGGATTGCCAGAGAATTGAGTGTTAGCAAGCATAGTAGCATCCGCGTTGCCGCAAAGCATGATCCGCATCTAGAGTCACTTCATGTCAAGGTTTACTTTTGGTCTGTATCCGATCTTGAAGATCCCATTCTAATGAATCATTACCACGTCCGGGCGAGGTTGCAGATTTCTATACAGGAGGGTGTCGGCTCAGATATCGGATTCGAACCGTCTGACTAGGAAATCTTTGCTACCGAGGTAATTCTTCACGTCACCAACGGTGTATTCACCACGATGGAACTATGACAATATTAGACTTGCAGCGATGACACTGATAGAGAATATACGTACCATTCCAGCACCTAGAGCGGCATCCGTCGTTGTCTGTTTGAACACTTCCTCAAAGTGCTTGGGCACACCTGCTCCACTGGAAGCAATGACTGGTATTGTTATCGCGGCTTTGACGTGGTTTATGAGCTCTAGATCAAACCCGCTGTTGCTTCCGTCTTTGTCAATGCAGTTCAGCAAGATCTCTCCGGCGCCCATGGCTTCCACAGCTTTCACTAATTGACAAACGTCTAAGTCACGCGTCTCCCGACCGCCCTTGATGGTGCACTGATACCAACAGAAAGTTTGCCCAGCAGCATTGGGGTGTTTTGTTCCAATTGTATGGTGGGTTGTATCTTCAGGTTTGGTCACATATACGCGTTTCGGGTCAACGCTTACAACGACAGCCTGATTCCCATAAGCCTTTGAGATAGTTTCAATAGCCGTCTTGCCGGAAAGAATCTCGCCAGCTTCGTAGAACTCTTCGGCGGCGGTGACAGCATCCGAACCGATGCTCACTTTGTCGGCTCCCGACTTGAAATACATTGTCGCCACATCGAGCGCCGGTATATGAGTGCCGTCTGTATCTACAGTGTCCCTGATGCCGCCACCGATCGTCAAAGGCACGAAGACGGTCTCTGAGGTTCTCCTCAAGATTTCAAGCATCGGAAGATCAGCCACAGGGCAATTTCTGAAAGACGTGATGTTCAGAAACGTGACCTCGTCGGCCCCTTGCTCATAATATTTCTTTGCCATGTCAACCGGTTTCCCTAGATTTCTCACTTGGCCTTCTGCACTTGCACCATCCTTTTCCCGGACATCGTACTGATCGCCCTTCGTGACGACAAGGTCGCCAGCGTCATTTGTGCGGACATCAAGGCAAGCAATTATCCGGCGAGTAAGTCCATTCTTTTCTTCCGTACGAGTCGAATCATCTGATGTGAGAGTTTGCAATTTATCACCGTTCAAGAAGGCGCGCAGGGTTCGCAGACCGGCCTGTCCACTCTTTTCGGGATGAAACTGAGTGGCGAAGATATTGTCCCTCGCAATCGCGCCAATAAAAGTTTCCTCCCCATAGTTTGCCGTAGCGACTAACCAGTCGTCGCGCTCGAGGACGCCCGGCTCGTATAGCGCAGCGTAGGAATGAACGTAATAGTATTTGCTGCTTGGATTCAAGCCGTAAAAACTCTGGCCTCCAGAAGAACTGACCCGCGTGTTGGTTGCCGAATTCCAGCCAATGTGAGGGACACTCTTCGTTTTTGCGTTGAACTTTTGCATCTTCACTGGGACCACCCCAAGGCCAGGAACGTTGGCGTCTTCCTCGGAACCCTCGAAAAGAGCTTGTAAACCAACGCAAATGCCCATAAATGGCTTGCCCGAGGTTATATGCTGTCTAATGGGTTCTAGGTAACCGCCGCTCGAAAGTTGAGAAAGACAATGGCCGAAATGACCAACTCCTGGTAGAATGAGTTTCTGCAGACTTCTGAATTAGCCGGGCCTTCCTTGGAGAGAAGAACAAAGAGTATCTCAACTAGCTAGAGATGTTCGTACCTCAACATGCTGTAGATCGCTGGGTGATCTCACCCACTCAACATCGTATCCTACTTTGTTAATAGCATTGACCAGGGAGCGCACATTTCCAGCGACGTAGTCGAGCAAATGGACGGTGGGCATTGTGGCAAATGGCCAATTCCAGTCACAATAGTGGTGACCGACAAGAAGCAGTATAGAGGCACACAAATATCGAAACCTAATGGCTCGTTCTTGGCTTTTTTTATGAGTCGGCTACCGTGCCATGATTTCTTTCTAACCAACCCCACCGTACGTAGTGGGAAAGAGGGGATGACTCATACGTACTAGACTTTTCTTTCCCGCGCCTGGAAAGGCGGAAAGAGGGATGCTGGCGGTGGTACAAAAGAAAGATCAATAAGAGATGAAGGCTTGAATTACATCGAGTGTCATGTTGATTTTTGACTAGCTCCATAGTAGCCCTTGTGCCTTTGGGTACTGTTGGTAACACACTGAATGGAAGCGGGCGCATTGTTTGAGCTGTTTCCTGAATCTCAAATTCTCACTGGGCCTAATGTTGTCACATGATGTAGCCTTGCCACTGTCCACAGCCTCCGCCTTCCGCGCGCCGCCCCAATCTCAGGTCTTTGAACTTTCCCAACAAAGAACAACTGTTACCCTTCCAAGTTCATTCATCAAGGAGGTTCATCCCTTTGGTCTACTGCGCTTTGTCGGAATATGCAACCGGCCTCGAGTTTATAATCCCCTGCCAGTCCTGACCGTTCGATTGCATCTCTTCTTGGTGATTTCCCCCTCGCACCACTTCTTGAAGACACCCGTAGGCCTCTCCTGGCCCATTTTAATTCTGTTTCCTCCCCTTCTCAAATATCTTTCGAGTCCCGGATCTTGACACCTCTTTGTTGGAATAATTTCCTCCGCCGCAGGATCGAGGCGCTGTCGTATATACCCGGCTGGTTTACGGGATCAAGGGCCACTTGTTTGGCCGAAGGACTTGACCAGAGTCTCGGGACAACCATTGCAGTCCAGACCTCATCGCCACAAATCTGCTGCTTGTTCTGCAATCGTACCGAACGACTGCAATTTCCTTGTTTGTATGCAGTGATCTGGACCTCCTGCCCCAGCACCAGTGAAACAAGCTCTTTTGTTTTACCAGCTCAAGCAATATCATCGCTATCATCTAAGACTTTGATGTCAAAGGTTTTATACAGAGTTTGCCCTTTGTGCCATTGATCGCAACCTTCATCTACTACCCTACCCTCCTAACATTTGTTTCTTCTGTTTTAACCTGCTTTACCTGTATCCTTCATCTGTGAAAGCGGTTAAACCGCTTAAGCTTGATCTAATTACTTCACACATCCATTGGACATTCAATTCAATACAATGTCATCCTCTGTTCACTTCAAGTTCAAGTCTCAAAGAGAACCCTCAAGGGTTACTTTTGATGGCACCGGTATCTCTGTCTTCGAATTGAAGCGGGAAATCATCAATCAAAGTAGACTCGGTGACGGGACTGATTTTGAGCTTTCCATCTATAACGAAGATACTGGTGAAGGTGAGACGTCTGCGACTTTGTCACTCCATTTGATTGTTCACATCAGCGCTAAGCTAACGCTCTGATTGTTTCAGAATACGACGATGACACCAGTGTCATACCGCGCTCTACATCTGTCATTGCCCGAAGACTTCCTGCATCACGGCCAGGGAAAGGAGGTGCTGCTCGATACGTGTCCGGGAAGATGCCGGTTCATGCACGCAATGCCCCCCGCAACGACCAATCCGCGTTGAACAGGGCACCCAGTTCCACCCAACCGGCCGGCAATGGCGTCCAAGAACTGAATAATGCCCAGACAGAAGAGGAGAAAATCAACGCTCTTTTTAATCTTCAGGCGAATCAATGGCGAGAGCAACAGCAAGAGATGGCTAAGTATGTAGACACTACTCTTCCCGTTGGACTCTCATACTGATAAATCGGTATAGTGCTACGCCTGTTCCCTTTGGCCGCGGCAGAGGCAAGCCTTTAAACGTCCCAGACCATCCCCCCCCGCCAGGATATCTTTGTTATCGCTGTCGCGAGAAGGGTAAGTTCAATGTTGAGCTTCGAAACCAATCATAGGATATTGACACGCTGCATCATAGGCCATTGGATTCAAGCATGCCCGACGAATAATGACCCGAAGTTTGATGGCAAGTACAGGGTAAAACGGTCGACTGGAATCCCTCGGTCTCTACAAACAAAAGTTGAGAAGCCAGAATCCCTCTTGCTTGATGGGACCAGCGAGGACCTCCGCAATACTGGCGTTATGGTCAATGCTGATGGTGATTTTATCATTACTAAACCCGATAATGCAGCCTGGGAATTGTATCAAGAGAAAGTCAAAGCAACCGCAGCCGCGGCAGCTGAAGCGGCAGCAGCAGAACAAAGCAGAGAACTACAAGCCCGTGGGTTAGAGTGCCCGATTGACAAGCGGATGTTCTTAGAACCCACAAAAACACCCTGCTGTCACAAAACTTACTGCAATGACTGTATAACAAATGCATTGATTGAGAGCGATTTCGTATGCCCTGGCTGCGGGACAGAAGGCGTCCTACTTGATAATCTCACTGCCAATGATGAAGCTGCCTCGAAGATAAAAGCCTACGAGGCCGAAAAAGCAGATTCGAAGAAGGAGAAGGAGAAACAACAGGCGCCACAAGACGACCCGCTCAGCAACAGGGCATCTGATCCCAACAGCGACTCGAGGGAAAGAAAAGGCGGCTCTCCGTCGTCGACATCCAATTCGAAGAAAAGGCCTGCCGAAGAGCCTCCTGTTGATACAATGACTGGCAACTCAACGCCCGACTTGTCTCTGAAGAAACCGAAATCAGGTGAGAGCCCACCGTCAGCTGAGACATCGCAACCACAAACGAAGGAAGATTCAGCGGGCCTTCAGGTACCGCCTTTCAGTCAACAGATGCCTTTTGGGATGCCTGGATTCATGCCACCCGCAGGCTTTCCTGGGATGGGTTTCCCTCCGAATGGGTTTGGCGACGGAGTGGGGTTCATGAACCCCATCGCTTTCCCTCCAAACAGTTTCCCGCCTAATATGGACCCGACCTGGAATCCAATGAACATGATGAATTTCGATGCGCTCCAAAATGGGATGTATAATAATCGCGTTAACGGGGCGGCACTCAATGGCTTCAGTGGACCCGCTGGGTTCATAGGTAATGGGGAGCCCCCAATGAACATGTTTTCGATGCCTCAGATGCCCGGGCCAATGGCACAGAATAATAATGCTGGGTTTGGGCAAGGAACAGGGGCTGGCAATTTCTCCAACCAACAGCGAACAACATTCAGCACACCCTTTTCCCGCGAGGAGGATTCTCCTTATTTCCGCCAGCCCGTAAATCCTCAGCGACATCAAGCCAGACACCGAAGAGTAAGACCAAGCGATTACCGAGAACTCTAACTACTGCATGATGATCCGTCTGAGCCTTGGGAAGCTTCGTCCAGCTTGCCATGTCGTTGGCTTTGAACATCTACAAGAGTCCGTGACTTTCCGCGAGTTCTAATCGCATGTTTAAATTGTGCACACACGATGGATGTATCCATGTACTTGTAAATAGCATTCTATTCCTAAAACACTAGCGGTTCAATTACTACTATGCTATCAACTTCCGACATTGTTCGCAAGAAGTAAATTTTTGGTGCCTTATTGCCTGAGGCAATGGCCTCTTGATCAGATGACAGTTTGAAAAGAGCGGTGCCACCTCACTCATCGCGCTTCTCCCCTGAGAACCTCCCAGAAGCTTGTTGATTCAGACCTGTTTCATCAAATTGCGTCGATAACTGGCCTTTCATTTTTCCACTGGCCCGCTCTTCCGCTCCGTCAGTCTCGCTAGATAGGAACGCTTTGTCGTTGAACACATTGCCGCTATCAGCTACTATAACACCCAGCAGCTCGTACCCCAGTCATCCGTCTGGAAATTCGATCTCCACCATGGCTAGATTTATGAATCAGAACAGTAGTACGTCAAGTAATCTACGGCAATTCGACAAAGAACCCCAGACCACCGTCCTTGCCAGCTGCTACAGCGTCGACACTTCTGCTCCAGTCGTCAATGGCTTTCACTACCGCACTACCAAGGGTGCCGGTAAGTAATCCTTCAAGGCTTCGAGTTACTGCTACTAACGTTTGAGTTCCCATTAGGAGCACAGTGGTATCCCTGAGGTCCCCTCAGGGTCTACAACCGCCTATTCAAGTCCTCCCCTCGAAATATCGCTGGCTTCCGCAGCCGGAAGCAGTTATTCAGTTGGTAATCTACTGGAACAGAAGGGGGAGGCAACGCATACTATCCCGGGGGAGTGTGAGAGGCTCTTCTGTGACAAATTGTCTGCAATTTTCCGTGGTGAGAGGAGATTGTCGAGGCAAGAGTCACTTGGGGTAGATGCGTCCCAACGTTGGCCAAGCGGCACAAGCTTCGACAATGGACTAATCCAGAGATGGGTTGAAGTGATGGACTATAATAATGATACTATCTACCGAGGATTCGTAGCCACGTCAGGCGGCGAACGGACATTGTTTGTCTTCTTCGAGGAAACGTCACTCGGCCACGGCTTGAAATCGGGGTATGCTACCTTGAATAACAGCTGCGGATACCTTCAACTAATATTTTCCTAGGCTGATCGCATTGTTTGAGCTAGCTTCTGTTCCGGGGTTTGACTGCTCGCAAATGGTTGCGTGTGTCCCCCGATTGCAAGGTGGTGCGGAAATTGAACTCACAAGGAATCTGGGGTGGTGTGGGTTTGGCCTGACCACCTTGAAACCATGGGACACCAAATGCTGTCTTCGTGATAACCCTATAAGCGCCAAATGGCTCTTTTTAAGCTCTGAAGTCTAATTAGCTTACCATATTTAACCACCTCTCTTGCATTATTCCGTTGGCTATCTTTCGAGTCTTTTTGGCTTCTGATTAGACGATGGGTGACACCTCTTTTCATGAGCACTTAATATAAGATATGGGAGTATATGTTATTTGACTGAAATTGGCCTCGTTACCGGGGTCAGATTTCGAAACTTTAACGTTGTACTTTGATATATCTCCCAGCTGGGCATTATATCTGTAGCTGCTGGGATTCTGCTTATCGGTCACTCCACAAATCTTATCAGTGGCTCGATGTGACGTCAGCGCAAGAGGGGACGGATTTCAGAGTTTGGAATCAAATGGCCGAGACTCCTCTATGGTAGGCCGAGTTCAACCTAAGAAGGGTATCGTGTGCTTTTGAGGGTGCATAGGCGCCATCTGTTTAGTCCTTTGATGATTCCAAGACTCCAAGTCATGCAACAGACTGTGCATTGTACTCCACAGATTATCAAAAATGGATCCACTCAAATGTGGTGTCTGACAGATCACTCACTTTAAAAGCAACCCCTAAGTTGATTGATTTTCTGGCGCCCTGACTCGATCATTTCACTTTTGCAACGCTGAGTACGACTGCAAGCGACAGCCCTCCATGTTCCCGAAATTCCTACTGCCTCCATCAATCTTCCACCCCAAAAACCAAGATGCGGGGGAGTCAGCCAACCTCAGTAATCTCGAAGCCGGGCTTTCGAGAGACGGGTCTTCTAGACATAAGCTTCTAAAGGGCCATTCCTCATGCATACGCTGCTCGAACTGTGCTGCTCATCTCTGCTTGACTTCTCAAATCATTAGCAAGGGGTTCACTGGCCGCCACGGCCGTGCTTACCTTGTGTCCGCGCAGTCTCCAGTCAACGCGCTGACCAACCCAGCAGACTCCCTCCCAAACACGGTACTCCAGGCCCCAGTGTCCCGCAACCTAGTTACAGGCGCGCATACGGTTAGCGATATCACTTGCGCATTCTGCGGGAGCGTCCTTGGCTGGAAGTACATTAGCGCGGAGGAGGATTCACAAAAGTATAAGGTTGGCAAGTTCATACTGGAGACAAGAAAGGTCATGACGACGGCTGCCTGGGACTCGGCCTCTTATGGTACCGATACGATGAGATCCCCTGCCTCACCTGCGAAATCGAGAGGGGCGGCGGCATCCAAAACAGCTTTGGACGACGTTGAGTTTGATAGCCAGGACGACGATGAGTGTGAGGATTTGTTCAGCGGACTATGGAGTCCCGGACTCGCGGCCCGGCGAAGGGGTCGGAAACTTGGTCGAAATCATCCTTCTTCTTTGGGGATCACTTCTTGCTCCTGAGATCTGTTTAATCTTACTTTTCAGGGCGACGGTTCGCGTCAGTTTGATATCATGCTTATCACCAACTTATACCATGTATTGCATTGGCCCGTTGCGCCTCTTACCGAGCTTTAGTGATAATACTCAGGGCCATGCTAGGGAGGCTATCTTCACATGATGCACATTTAGTTCCATAATCTCATTAAGTAGGATCAAAATCATCATCCTCGAGGCTGAACTCATATCTACAACCATAGATACGGCAAGGGGAGAGATAAACGCCTGTTTTACAGCAGTGACATCTGGGTATACTTAACAATAAAAAAATTTTAGCCTCGACGTTTATTCGTCATCCACCCGAACCCGCTTGGATTCACTGTCCTCTTTCTTCTCCTCGGCTGCACGTTTGGGGGCAGCGGTGCTGGGCTGCAATGACTTGCTGGCAGGTCTCCGCTTAACGAAAGCTGAAAGGTCATTGGCAGTTTTTGACGCAGCATCGAGCAAGGTTTGCTTTTCACTGTCGGGCTGACCAATGATTTGTCCCAATATTCCCTTGAGCATGCTTTCGCTCTGCTCCTCAATTCCCTGCTCGACAGATACAGGTGGACGACGTAAATCAAGCAGCTAAACATGCGATTAAGCCAGGCGGATCACATGAAAAGGAAGGCTGTGTGGAAAGAAACTTACCCTCTGCTCCATGTCGGACACAATTTCCTTGACGTTGGTGATTCTGCGCTTCAGTGCTGTTCGCTTGTCTTCATCCAGCGTGTCATCGCTATCCAGATTCCTTTGTTCCTGAGATATTCTAGCATGGCAACTTTCGATAGCCTTTTCCATTTGAGTCACTGCCTCCATCCTCATCCCTTCATCAACTGAAGCGGGCTTAGAACCATCAGCTGAATCCTCATCATGCTTGACAGCTCCGAACTCTAGAGCTAGAGATAATTTGTAGTGGCATTCGGCAATTGCTGGATCTTCCATCGGGAATAGAGCCTGCCTGAGTTCAAGTGCCGACCTCAGATCTGTAACTGCGTCTGTGAACCTCTCGGCCTCTAGGGAGATTTCGGCCTGAAGGTCGTATGTATCAGCTAGATGCTCTTTAATGTCCATCAACCCAGGGGTAAGTTCTGTGGATTTGCCCTTTCCAATTTGGTCTTCTGCTGCTTCAAGCTTCTTGTGATAAAGAATCCGAGCCAAGTCCAAGACTTCAAAGGCGTTTTCAAAATCATCGTCTTCTTCATCATCTTCTTCGGCGGCATTGTCCTGGTCCTCTTCGTCCGAATCCGTATCAAAGTTCTCATCACCAGTGAATTGGAAGAGTGGTTTATTGGCGTTTTCTTGTGACTGCGCTTTCTGGGCCGTAGCCTCCTTCTTTGTGCCGCTTGAGGAAATGGCGTTTTTAATAAGGTTGTCGGCAATCGGTGCGGACCCAGTGGCCTGGTCTGCAGAGTCCGTTTGCGCCTTGCCTGCTACTTTCGAGCCAAGAACATCACTCTTGCTGATAGCGACGTTATACAGAGCTTTACCATAAGCAAACAATAAGTCCGCGTTGTCAAGCGACATTTCTCCATTCAGCTTTGCTTGAAACTCGGTAGCTTCAGAGTACAGCTCCGCAGCGGCATTGTAGTCTTTAATAAGATCTTTTGCGGCAGCGCGTTTGATCAAAGCATCCAGCTGCTTTTTGGTACCTTCAGCAGCCACATCTGGGGATGCGCTGGCTTCGTCAACGCCTTGCGCATCCATGGTTCACGGCGTTTGCGAGTGTTCGGCTTCGGTATTTATGGGTCGGAAAATGGGAAGGATTTGGCCGAGACGCGAAAGAAAGAATAGATGGTCAGACTGGAGAAAAACCAACAGCTTAGGATGGCGGGTTTTATGGGTAGGAGAGATGTTGAAGAAAAGCCTGGTGAAGGAACCAACGAGCACATGCATTCAAAAGAGGTTAAATTTCCTCCTGGCGCGGACGCGTGTTTTGCGGCTGTGGCGCGCTTCACTCACGCGTCCACTAAGCTGGGGGTCTCCTCGAGACAACTTGTTGAATAATAGACTAAACGATCAATCTACATTTGTTCTTTGGGTTATTGAGTGGAGCACTCTTGCGTAAGTTATGAAGTCTATATACAATTCACTGAGTTCATCTGATTTCTCCCTTCCTAACAGGTGAAACGAGGGCCATCGAGTCCTTTCAAGGGGAACCAGATCAACTGTTAAGAAGGTCAACAGCTTCACACAACGATGAACTCAGATCCAGTGCCTTCGTCATCCTCGGCATTCGGCACGCCTGCTCACCCTATACGACCGAACAAGCTCCCGTCAATTGCAACCCGAACATCTATACTTCCCATCCTACTCCCGGCCGCCACACTTCGGCCTGTCGCATTCCGTACATTTACTAGGAAACACAACTTGACACTGTCATCACCGGCACTTCAATCCCTCGCAGCATTTGTGGGCAAGAATTGTGGCTCAGGATGGCGCGAAGAAGGTCTCGCGGAGCGCGTGCTCGACGAGGTAGCCAAGAGCTGGAGGAAGGCGGGGGGTGGTGTCATCGTTGAGGAGGGCAAAGGAGCCTCTCTGAAATCCATTTTGCAAACATTGGAAGGAAGTATGAGTGGTGGCCGAATAGTTGATCCAAAACTTACTCCGAGAGAAGGATCGGGGAAAACAACGAGTGCAGCTGGAATCCCCAGTCTACAGCCCTCCAATTCGATGGTATCGGACGACAACGAGGTGGACGAGTCAGAAGATACACTGGCCCACCCTAGGCACTGGGTCAAAGTCATTGAAGCATTCGAGACTCCAAGACTGACCTACAATGCTGAGAAGAAGCATTTTGAGGTTATAAAGTTCAAACCTTCTCTATTTCCTAACCCTTCTCACAAGACAACTCTATTCCGAGACCGGTATAACATTGTACATCAACGTCTACTTCGAAATGAATCATTTCAGGTTTCACTGGCCGCTGGTGGTATTCCTGCATTGCGGAGGTCCGGCTCCTCATTCGCCAGGAGTCAGGCGTACCGGTTGACACCTGTTGCAAACCTACTCGGCAGAAGTGGTACATCTCACCTGCTGCTTGGGTTGCTTTTTATATCCCCTACCGGCGAACTGGCACTCACCGATTTGACGGGCAGCATTGTTCTAGACCTAAGCCACGCTCATATGATTCCTGAAAACGGGGCCTGGCTTTCGCCAGGCATGTTTGTACTTGTCGACGGAGTTTACGAAGAGGAGGAGAACGTCAGAGGCTCAGCTTTGGGCGGAAATACAGGAATTGGAGGTGCAATAGGCGGTAGATTCGTTGGCATCTCCATATGTGGACCTCCCTGTGAGCGCCGAGATACATCGCTTGGGATGAATATCCATGAAAAGAGCCAGGACATCAGCTCGAGCGGCGGTTTTGGATGGGTAGACTTCTTAGGTGTTGGGAGCGAGCGTGCTCGAGGGTCTCGAATGCGACAAATCCAAACGCGAAGCTTGCGAGAGGTTCACAGTGGGATGGAGCTGCATCGTCGCCTTAAGATCGTCATTATGGGACAGGTTAATCTTGACAACATGAAGACTCTGGATGCGTTGAAAAAGGTTTTCGGCCAATACAACGAAATGCCCTTGCAAGATCGCCCTGTCATCTTTGTCCTCATTGGGAATTTCGTCCGAAAAGCTATAATCAACGGCGGCGGTCAAGGCGGAAGTATCGAGTATAAGGAGTGTTTTGACATGCTCGCCCTGGTCTTATCTGATTTCCCTTCGTTGCTACAGCGCTCCACGTTTATTTTTGTACCGGGCGACAACGATCCATGGTCTTCTGCTTTCTCAGCTGGAGCGTCTTCGGCAATTCCGCGCCACGCAGTCCCCGATCTATTTACCTCCCGGATCAAACGTGCTTTCGCAAACGCGAACTCTCAGTTAGATCGGAACCAAATATCAGAGCCTCCTGGGGAGGTTATCTGGACGAGCAACCCATCGCGTATTTCATTGTTCGGCCCCGTCCACGACATCGCTGTTCTCCGCGACGATATCTCTGGCCGACTTAGACGCAGCGCAGTGAGCGTTGGCGACAGTACAACAACAGAAATGGAAGACGTTGCTCCCAGTCGCAATGCAGGCCTCGAAGGAGATGATCGAATGCAGGCCCTAGAGCAACAGAGCATCGGCAACAAAGCCATCCAACCCTATCCGTCTACGGCGCAGTCGGCTCGCAAGCTTGTCAAGACAGTTTTAGATCAAGGTACCATGTCGCCTTTCCCGCAATCATTACGGCCTGTTCTGTGGGACTACGCGTCGGCTCTGCAGCTATACCCCCTTCCCACCGCATTCATCCTGGCAGACTCTGAGATTGCGCCGTTTTGTGTGACGTATGAGGGATGCCATGCTATGAATCCTGGAAAGTTTATACCGGATGGAGATTTATCAGTCATGTCGTGGATTGAGTATGATATACTGAAGAACCGTGGCCGCGTGAAGGAGGATCGCTTTTAGAGGGGTCTGGTCGAAAGAGCATATCATTGATGTTATGACTGAATGTTTAGAATAACTGCATATTATATAGTAGACGTGGTTTCACCCAGCTTTCGAATCGTGAGAGCACCGGGTTGGCGCTATAGAGTTGAACATAAGTACTCGCACAAAGATTAGATGTTTTAATATGTTGTATCTATTTAGACGGGTAATTCACTACAAGTCTTTTGACGTACAGTGAGCGATTGTCCAGTAGGCGCCCACACCTGGTGAGTAGGATTAAAATACACAACCAGCTTCCGAAATGAGCACAATAATCACGGAAGTCAAACCCGCTAAACGCAAAGCATAGCCCACTGTAGGAGAAGGGAAGACTGAAAGATAGGAGGGGAAAGCCTGTTTCTTTCGAGCTAAACGGTATCCGAGGAGAGAAAATACATCGCCTAGTCAATCATGATAATATCCGCTTTCTGGGGTGTGTTTCTATTGCCAGGCCCCTGATTTGCCTCTGTTTGCTTGTGTTGCTGTGCTTTGATCTGGGGTTGGTCGTTCATCGCCGGAGGAGCCCCATGGGAAGGTTTCGTATCTGAAGACTTCAATGCCAGATCAGCCCTAATAAGAGCGAGGCATTTATCAAGATCTTCTAGAAGGTTGCCAACACGATCAGGTCCTGCGACCATGCCGTTGCCCAGTCCCCTCCAGCCGTCGCCTTTGGAATTATACAGGCTATCTTGCAGCTTCCGGCTGGTTGAGTTTCCACCCGCTGTATTTTGAGCAGTAGAAATATCCTTAAGAACCCATACCGGTCGGCCTTGGTGTTGATGGGCTATTAGTTGAAACCGGCAATTTTCAAGTGGGTAGTGGAGTTGGAGAGATTTTGCAGTGCGCACAATGACGTGCAACTTCAATGGCTCATTCTTCGTTGGATTTGCCATGATTTTGTCAAGGGCCAGCATCAACGGCAGCGTGAAGGACAGTAGTTCTGCCATCATGTCCAGGCCTGCATCGGTGCTGGGGCGATTCAGATTGGACGCCAGGGGACCCTGTATCCTGCGATGAGGATTGAGGTGACTAAACTGTATTCCCAGGCGAAGTTGGAACAGGCGATTCGTGTTAGACCCGATTCTAGCGGGCTCGAGTTCTGTGGAAGGCAAAGGTCCGGAAGTGCCAATGTCAAGGCGAGCAGAGAGATCTCTATTCGGCCCATATGTGAAATCAATGCGTGACAGCGTTAAAGAACGAGTCTCTATCTTTTTGCGTTGAAGAGTCTCGTAGATGGATAGCACGCACTCCAACCTCTGTAGGCTTTCGAGAAGAGTGAGAATGATGGGATAGCCCGGCGATGCAAGCAGACGAAGTGCAAAGCCTGTACCCGCTTTTTGGAAGGCCAGCGACCTATCGTCTTTCGTAATCAAGGCGCTGAAGCCCCGGAATGGGGTACATAGATTGCCATACACAACCATCATCGAGACATTGCTGTGCCGATCGACTCCATGGAAAGACAATCGGACCGTGTTTTTGATGAATGTTTTCTTTTTGAAACCGGAGGGCACAGCCATTTGAAGTGCTTCTGGCAGTTCGGATGCTTCATATCGAATCATAAGATCTGGCACCTGAAGGCCTGAACCGATCTTGAGCTTCTCCAAAGGCGGAAAGAACCTGACAACCTGTAGACTTTCCAAGAAACGAGCAATGGCATATATGGCCAGGGTGCCTGATAGGCAATGGCCAAGGTCGGCAAGTGACGAATAACCTGTGTCCCGCAAGAGCAATAGGGCGCTGCAAATAGCCTGTGCAGAGCTGCCAGTGGGGTCAACCTGTGTAGTGGCTTGAACGACCCACCAGTTGTCGCCATCCATACTACTTGTTGCGGCGAGCACCCAGTCACGCTCCCAAAGGCGATGCCCAAAAAACGAGAACCGTAAAACACTCGCCGAAAATATCCTTCGGGGATCAACTTTAACTTTCTTCGGGCTGAGGGATTCAAATCCAAGCATCTTGACTTTCGACTCCACTTCCTCGATTGCAGCAGCACACCGAAGTCGTCCAACACGAGCGACAATATCATCAATAGTTGGTCGGTCGACATTGCGATCAGTGTCGATTCGCTCTAGTGTATTTGGCGTAGCAGCTAAGATGACCGCCCCTGACATTGGCTCAATCGCAACTCGAAGGCGCCGGAATGCTGTTAGTTGAACATCAAGCTGGCAGTCACCAGGCTCAGTCTTGGTTAAATGGGCACGCAAGGACAATATACCACTCGAGTAGAGCCCCTTCCCGCTGATATTCACGAATACCGAAGAGAGAATGTGAGAAATATGTAGAGCAATGACACTCCGAAGGAGATATTCGACCGAGAGGTTGTCTTTATCAAACTCAATATCTTCCGAGGGAATTTCTTGTCCATCCCTCATCCAGCGTAAGCCCAGAGAAGGCGATTGTTGGCCATTGGTAATCCCCATTCGGCCACGGCGCTGAATGCCAATTTCTAACCAGCTTTTTGTGCCCGGCTTTGAGGCCCAGTACTGGAGAACCAACGTTCGATGCAAAAGCTCGATACGCAAAACATTCGACCAGAGTCCCCTCGCCAAGCCTGCAGCCTGCTTAGTGAGTATGTTGATTTTATTCGTTAAAACTAGGCTATGCAGCCAGTCGGAGCATCCGATTAATCCGCCGTTTCGGAGCGTGTCGTTGATTTTGAGATCTAACTCGTTAAACATTCGGCCGGCCGGAATCGAAGATGAGGGATCAAAAAGAAAGCGAATATCGACGAAGAAGAATTGAGATGTGACGTCTTCCTCCCCTAAAGAGAGATCAAGCTCAAACTCTCCGGGTACGACGAATGTCACCCGGCCATTATGGACTCGATACTGCTGAAAAGGGAGAGGAATATTCTCATGCAATGCCAGCCTTGCGCTAATAATCCTGTTGATCTTTCGCAGCTTTCTTAAAGTAGACTTTGGTGTTAGAGGCTTCGGCGGTCTGTATCCAAGCTAGGAAGGAAATTAGACGAATCTCACACCCTGGTTGAGGAAAGTACTCACGTCTGGCATAGAGACTATTTCACCCTTTGACAACACCTCCAGAGCCGTTCTGAGATCAGGATTCGCGACTTGTGCTCGAACAAGGTCCCTCTTCATATCCCCCATCCATTGTAAAGCACCAGCAAAAGCTTGGTGTTGCGCACGGATGAAGTTCTGAATATCAATCAGCCTACTGACGTCGGCAGCTTGTCGGCTCCATTGTGAGAGAACGAGGAGCTTGATAAATTCACCCCGCTTATTCTGTGCAAACTCCAACGCGCGCAGCTTTTTTCGCACATTTTCCGGAGATTGGTTCCCAGGAGGTTTCCCATTGGTAGATATCAGGGAATTAATGGGTTCCTGAGAGGATATCTGAATTTCTGCGAGCTCAGCGATCATTTCTGATAGGTCATTCCAACATTGTTGCACGGCGCGATTGACTAATTTCGAGAAGGGGAAGAAGCCTTGAGTAATGTGCTCCAACTCGGGAGGCTCTCTAGTGGCGGACAACAATATCTTCGCACGACTAGCTCGCTCGTTCTGATGTGCAGTGTTAGGTCGGAAACCGTTGGTGTGCAGCTGCCCATTTGGTGCCTCCACAGTATTTCCAGGCTGGCCAGCATTCAGTGGTGTAGATGAGATGCCATTCATTTGATCCCGCAAGTCCGGCCCTCGTCCACCAATGTTGTTCTGCTCCATGACGATGCCTGGCATAGTCCAAAAGCTGTAAGAAGGCTAGAGTCTCAAGCCCTTCCCTCCTTCACCCTCTGCACGGCACGAGATGAGCGACCTGGCGTAGGTGCTGTATTGAGACTGAGAGGCCGCGCCAGGGCAGGGAGGGAAGCCGGGAATATCCGCTGTTGCGCAATGGACCTCAGCTGGACGCCATGTAGTTAAATAGTCAGGGCGCAAAGCGGATAAAAGTCAACAGCTTCTCGAGCGTTGTTTGGAGACCTATTCTGGGGCGCGAGCGCGCGATCGGTTGCTGTGTCTGGTTGTAAGTTCAGCTTGGAGCATATGAGAGTAACGGGCCAGACTGGAAAAGGTTTCCTCGTGCTTTGCGCCTCGCTGGGCTGAAGAGACTATGCGAGTTGGCCTGGGAGTTGGAGCAAAGATCGGAAGAGCGACACCGGGCGCGGGTGGAAATAAGTTATGGAAAATGTTCCCAGCGGGAAGAATGACTCAATACATAATTGTAGAGCCTGGATAACCTGTTTCAGGAGGTTAGAGGAGAGACTGGGAAAATCGCCTTGCAGTGTTGTGCAGAACCTCGAAGGAATGACGACGGATGGAAAGATACATAATAATGAATGCATGGAACACGGGATCTCCGATCAGCCTTCGTGGCTGGGGTCACTTGGTGCCTTGGTGCCTTGGTGCCTAGCGCAATGCTCAACCCATGGGCCCAGAGTCTCGACCAGGCGCCTCACCACCTCATCCTTGAGCTTACCCCAACCTTCAAAGCTCATTACATCCCCTGCGCAACCTTCCTCTCTGTTATTATTATTCCTGTCACTTTAGGTCCAAACTTTAGTCGAGCTTTCAAGTTTACGCCAGCTTCCAGCCCTTCGGTAGCTATACCGGCGCAATCGGCTCTATTGCACCCATACGATTACATCACTGGAATCGAACTATCAATCAGACTTGTTTATCATTCCAATTCGAATATATATTTTGGCCTTATATAGCGGCTCTCGCTCAAGCTCATGATATCGCGTGTTGTGGTATGCTATTTGCTTCCATGTCTTACTTTCGCGCCCATTCATACTTACGCTGAAACGCTGTTCCTGCGTACTCGTAGTGATTATGTTCTGAACCTAAGACGAAACACAGCCAGAAACGGCCACGCAAACTCTTATGTACGAGCATTTTCTGGCCGACACGACTTCTTTTCAGCATGCAGGACGATGAGGCTACTGAGCTCAACCTACTTCGCCCACAATATCCAGGCGACGATACCAGGCCAACGAGTAAGAAGGAACTTGCTGGGTGGTATAGCTATGGATGGGCTGCGGAAGTCTTCACAGTGTGTGCCATGGGTAAGAAATTCACATTTTCCCGTCCATTCTGTGTCTCACGATGCTTAGGGTCATTTCTCCCAATCACTCTAGAGCAAATGGCTCGAGAAAATGGAGTTTTGTTCTCGGACAAGATGACTCCATGCACCGCAACATGGCACTCCCCTAAGTCTTTGCAAGCGACCTCGAGTGTAAACACAAGTGCCACTAGTGCAAGCCAATGCGTTGTCTACATCCTCGGCGCCGAGATAAACACTGCGAGCTTCGCTATGTATACTTTCTCCGTGAGTGTGCTGGTCCAGGCGTTTTTGATAATTTCGATGTCGGGGGCCGCGGACCACGGAAGTTATCGCAAGACACTACTGGTAGCCTTTGCCATAGTAGGCTCCGTCTCTACGATGTCTTTCCTACCTGTCACTCCGAAGGTATATTTGATTGGCGGTTTACTTGCCATCATTGCCAATACCTGTCTCGGAGCATCCTTTGTTCTGTTGAACTCTTTCCTACCCTTGTTGGTTCGGCATCACCCTTTACTACTTGAAAACAATGATAGTCACATCTCTGGTACGCAGACAGATCTGCCTGGTGAGAACAGCGCGAGAACGCCGCTTCTACAGCTAGGCCAAACTGATGATGCTGAAACAGAAGCGACTGAAATCGCCGCAAATCCGGTGAAAACGTCAAAGGAATTGGCACTTTCCACACAAATTTCATCCTATGGGATCGGAATTGGCTACATCAGTGCCGTCATACTACAGTGCATCTGCATTCTTGTCGTTGTCAAAACTCACCAGACGACATTTTCTCTACGCTTGGTCCTTTTCTTAATAGGTCTCTGGTGGCTAAAGTTTACGATACCTGCAGCATTGTGGCTACGCCCGCGGCCGGGTCCCCCGCTACTGCATGACCAGGACGGAAAGACCAATAGATCGTGGCCTGGTTACATTGCGTATGCTTGGATATCCCTTGGCCGGACCGCAATGCGGACCCGGCATTTGAAGGACATTCTATTGTTTCTAGCGTCCTGGTTCCTCCTCAGTGACGCGATCGCCACTGTCAGTGGAACCGCTGTTCTCTTTGCCAAGACGCAGTTGAATATGCAGCCTGCTGCTCTCGGCTTGATCAATGTGATCACGATGGTAGCAGGAGTTTTGGGGGCATTTTCTTGGAGCTACATATCGCGAACGCTAAACCTACGGGCCTCTCAGACCATCATTGCATGTATTCTGCTGTTCGAGCTCGTGCCGATATATGGCCTTCTAGGGTTTATCCCGGCCATCAAAAACTTGGGCTACCTAGGGCTTCAACAGCCGTGGGAAATGTATCCACTGGGCGTCGTGTACGGCCTCGTTATGGGAGGTCTTTCGTCCTACTGCCGAAGCTTCTTTGGGGAACTGATTCCTCCAGGATACGAAGCATCTTTCTACTCTCTCTATGCTATCACTGACAAGGGTTCAAGTATCTTTGGGCCAACGATTGTTGGATTCATAACAGACCGCTATGGCGAGATACGGCCGGCATTCTTTTTCCTGGCAGTCCTTATTCTCTCTCCTCTGCCCTTGATGCTTCTGGTGGATGTGGACCGTGGGAAACGGGATGCTCTCGCCTTATCGGCCGAACTGGAGGAAACTGAAAGTCCGGAAGCGCAAGACTACGGAACCTTTTCCCAATAAGAAATTCAACGGTTGCAGTCTCTAGACACATTTTGGGAGGGAGACAAATCAGTACATAGGTGCTTCGTACGCCTGCCTGTGTCGAAAATACGAGGGTTGTACTAGTAACAGGCTTCGGGTCCCAGATCGATCGATCATTACTACTAGTATCCATCGGATAGTGCATATTTCTAGAGTCATTTTTAGACGAGACATCCAGTCTAGGAATTTTAGTAAATTCTCCATAATTATGCCACTTGTACAGTTTATATTCAGAGCTTGGAAAGAGGCTGTGGTGGACAGACCTGCAGGGACCACCCTGCGCCGCTGCAGAGAGACTGAGAATGATGGATGCGCGCGTATCACAAATCCACTAATGAGCGATCTAGTGGATTGGCCCCTTGCGAAGTGGGCGGACCCAGCCCAGTCAGCTTATTTTGCGAAGTGCAAACTGGCCTCAACTCTCCCCATACATTATTCATTCCCCCCTTCAGGCACAGTTATATAACTGGCCACCTAAGCTGTTCTTCGCTATTTGCTTTTCCTTCCCTTCTCTGTCGCCCTTCCTTGTTCACCCCAATCATTTTTGCTACAGGAAGATTTTGACCCGTGCAGCCGGCTTGCACTCTCATACTTATACCTCTTTAGCCCATTCAACACTAACCCGGCAACATGCGATCCTTTGCTCCCTGGATCGTGACCCTGCTGGGAGCTTCTGGAATTGTGTGCGCTTCTGAGGCTCCGGCGGCGGAGGCAGAGTCCGACGTTATCTCTCTGACCAAGGACACCTTTAACGACTTCATTGCCGAGCATGAGCTGGTCTTGGCCGAGTTCTTCGCCCCGTGGTGTGGCCACTGCAAGGCCCTGGCACCCAAGTACGAGGAAGCTGCCACTGAGCTGAAGGCAAAGAACATTCCTCTTGTCAAAGTGGACTGCACTGCGGAGGAAGATATTTGCAGGGAGCAGGGTGTGGAGGGCTACCCAACACTCAAGGTCTTCCGTGGCGCCGATTCCGTGAAGCCTTACCAGGGAGCTCGACAGGCAGAGGCGTAAGTGCCGTTTTCATTTTCAACGCCTTTACTTCGGATGCTGACTCGGCGCGCGCTCCAGGATCGTTTCCTACATGGTGAAGCAGTCCCTCCCGGCTGTCTCCGCCGTTACTGAGGAGAACCTTGAAGAATTCAAGACTCTGGATAAGATTGTTGTTGTTGGATACTTCGCTGAGGATGACAAGGCCTCCAATGAGGCTTACACTGCTTTCGCTGAAAGCCAGAGAGACAACTATTTGTTCGGATCCGCCAAGGATGCTGCCATTGCCAGCGCCGAAGGCGTGAACCAACCGTCAGTTGTTCTCTACAAGGACTTTGACGAAAAGAAGGCTATTTATGAAGGATCACTCGAGTCTGAGGCCCTTCTCAGTTGGGTCAAGACTGCCAGCACTCCTCTCGTGGGTGAGGTTGGTCCCGAGACTTACTCTGGATATATCACGGTCCGTCGCCAAAGCCCGTCATCTTGAAGAATACTAACTATCTTGTTAGGCCGGAGTTCCTTTAGCCTACATCTTCGCTGAGACGGAAGAGGAGCGTACCAAATTCGCCGAAGAATTCAAGCCCATCGCGGAGAAGCTCAAGGGTTCTATCAACATTGCGACCATCGATGCCAAGGCGTTTGGTGCTCACGCTGGAAACCTCAACCTCGACCCCAAGCAGTTCCCCGCCTTTGCTATCCAAGATCCCGCCAAAAATGCGAAGTATCCCTATGATCAATCCAAGGAAATTTCCGCTAAGGACGTTGAAAAGTTTATTCAGGACGTTCTGGACGGCAAGGTCGAGCCCAGCATCAAGTCTGAGCCCATCCCCGAAACGCAGGAGGATGCTGTCATAGTTGTTGTGGCCCATTCTTACAAGGACGTTGTGATTGAAAACGACAAGGATGTCCTTCTTGAGTTCTACGCCCCCTGGTGTGGACACTGCAAGGCGTAAGTTGCGGATTCAATCATGTGTCAGACCCAACTGGCTAACGATATTTCTACAGTCTTGCTCCCAAGTACGAGGAGTTAGCCCAACTGTACGCCAACAACGAAGAATTCAAGTCCAAGGTCACCATCGCCAAGATTGACGCCACCGCTAACGACGTTCCTGACTCCATCACTGGATTCCCCACCATCAAGCTGTTCCCTGCCGGCTCTAAGGATGCCCCAGTTGAGTACTCTGGTTCCCGCACCGTGGAGGACCTTGCAAACTTCGTCAAGGAGAACGGCAAGTACGGCATCAATGCGTTCATTGCTGAGCCTGTTGAAGCTGCTGAGGAAAAGGATGATGCCGAGGAAGCTGAGGCTGAGCCTGCTCCTGAGAAGCCCGAGCATGATGAATTGTAATTTCTATATGTTGGTTAGCGCGGACAATCCTCCGATATTATGAGTTTGTATCCTATCGCCTGTAACGAAAATGATTATCTTTGTCCTACTCAATATGCCCTTTCTGATTAATGCATCCAAAAAGTATGGTTCTCACATAAGGTTGCTTTACAAGTATGGAACAGGATCAAACTTGCACAAGTGGAATTCTGACCACAAGAAACCAAACGCCGTGACTTTGGTACCCATATAAAACCATTAAGCACAGAAAATACCTCAAACAATGTCAGCATTCTAAGTTACAATAAAAGCTGGAATGCAAATGAGAACCGAAAAGCGAAACAGGAACAGTCTCCGAAAGGGAGGTTGTACCCAAGCTGCCATGGCGAGAAATAGACAGACGAAGTAGATAGTTCATGGAGCCCCAAGCACTGTGTCAGTTAATCGAATATCGAGTAATACTAATCAAGGTTTAGGTGAAGATTCGTCGGCGGCGGCGAGAGCTTCCAGTGCATCGAGGTCTTCATCAAACTCGTCATCGTCTTGCGTGCTTGTGCTTGGCTTCGTCGCAACCAACGTCTCCTTTGTCAACTCGGTCAATGTTGAGGCCATCGATTTATTTACTACCACTGAGGAACTCTGAGCCACCGCTAGAGGCGCTGTAAAGATCTTTTCTTTTGCAGTAGTTAGACTCCAGTCAATGACTCCGTCAGGACCGTATCGCTCAGCTAGCCACTCGTTGCACTTTTTGAAGTGCTGGTTTTGAAGCTATATAAAACATACTGTTAGTAGCTGGAAAAGGCCCGGAGAGACACACTGTCAGCGAGCGAGTCAACACGTACAAAGCCTTTATGAACACTTAGCGGGCTCGGGTGGACAGATTTCAAGATACAGTGTCTGTCGGAGCTGATGCCTGTAACCCGCTTTCCAGCGTGTGCACCCCATGCCATAAAGACTACCCCGCGTGTCCGAATGCGTGTTACAATATCAATCGCCCTCTGAGTCAGTCGTTCCCAGCCCTTATTCGAATGGCTCGCCGCCTGGTGTGCTCGGACGGTGAGCGAAGTGTTGAGAAGCAACACACCACGCTCTGCCCACGGTGTCAATAGGCCGCCCTTGTTTGGAGGAGTTTGGAATGATGGATAGTCATTTGTGATCCCACGGTATATGTTGACGAGGGACGGGGGCGCAGGGGTGGGTGGGCGAACTGAGAATGCTAGGCCGTGCGCCTGGTTGTAGTTGTGGTATGGGTCCTGACCGATAATGACTACCTTGACGTTGTGTAGCGGAGTATGGCGAGACCTAGAGGACGTACGTTAGACATACAAGAGGGTTTGAGATACATGGATGCCGCACCAAGAATATATATCCTCCTCAGGAGGGAAGACCTTAGACGACTGCTTCTCTTTTTGGAGGAACCGTTTCAACGCCAGGAACTCGGGCTTGACAATTTCCTCCTTGAGATGCGCAAGCCAACTCTCATCCATAGTGTCAATCTCAAGCTGGAGAAGCTCCTTCTGCTCGGCAGTCAATGTCGCCACCCATTTTTGCTTGTTGAAGCCTGAGGAAACTCGGCAAGGGGCCGCTGTCTTTGTCGTCGCAGAGGCTGTTGGGCTAGATTTAGGAGCAGCGAAGAAAGACGTGATGCTACCATTGGCCTTCGATTTTTTCGCGTCGGTTGCTGAGGTCGATAGGTGACCAGCTCCTCGCTTTAAGCTGGGACTCGCCATGATGTGTTGCCTCCGCACGCAGAGAAGGAGGATGTGGGAGCAGGAGGCGAGTGCTGTTTTGCAAAACAAGTTATTAGATCACGGGTCAATAATGGTGCTGTCCCGGCTATTCCAGAAGGTAATGGTGTGTGAGAAGGAGAAATCAAATAAAATTCTCAAAGACAAACAGCATTGCTGTGAAGACCCGGCCTCTCGACAGCTCACAAAGCCTCAAAGGATCGACCGTGGAGTACGCGTTTTGACGCGCCCCAATCGCGTTCTAATGACTCCAGAGGAGCGACCTCGGGGTACATAGGGCTTGGCGTCTCCTTTAACTTTTGCGGCTCTGAACAGAGCTAGCTCCATGTGCTAGGTATGATCGTAAATTTCATGTCGCCCTCAGTCACTTTGGTTTCATAGTATGGAGATGTTCTCTTTTAAAAGGAAAAAAGAAAACGGGAACATTTACTTGTAGTAAATGCCACGCCCATTGGCGATCATGGAGACGAGTAAGTTGACACAATTTCGAGTTACCCGCATTGCGGGGTCTCTGACTTCTTCAAGTCCCTACTACTACCACCACCTTAGTACCTAGTTGATACACCACCAGGACTAGAGCAATTCTATGTTTTGATGGAGCTCACCTGGCTGGCGGACACTCCACAGTCCCGGCGCCGAACACGGGCACTGCGCGCATGTTCTAGCTGTCAGAAGAGAAAGGTAGGTGACCTATCTCTCCAATTCGGCGGTCAGCACTGAAAAGATAACAGAAACGCTGTCGGCATCTGCGCGACGAAAATCAAGCCCCAAGCCAAACTCCGGAGATCAGGAGACTCAGTTCGACTGCAAAGGGGGCGAGTGCCTCCAACCAAGTGCAAGCCCCCGCTCAAAGAATAAATGGCCATTCCGCTTCTCTGCCCGGCATCTCACGCATAGAACGGTTTGTAGGAGATCTTAACCCGGAAGCTGCTATTCGGGAGAAAGTAGATGCACCGGGCGGTGCTCACCATAGGGATCGTGTCGGGCTCTGGATTAATACTCCTGCCCATCGGGAAATTGGAGAGTTATCCGATACGTCAAGCATCCGGGCAGAAAATATATCAAGAACCGGATCTGATACTGGGTCTATCTTACATCAACGATATCTGTCTGCTCTGAAAGCGTGTGATCGTCTTCCTCGCTCGACTATAGTCCCATTGGCTGCAATATTTTTCTCTAGGGTGAACCATATCCTACCTGTCGTTGATCGTGAATTGTTTGACCCGGGCACTGCAGAGACCGGAACATCTGTGTTTCTGGAAAGGGCAGTATGCCTTGTGGCAGCCAAAGACACAGCGGCTAGCTCACATCTGCGTCTGATTCCTGATGGTCCCCTGGTGACTGCACGCGAGTTCTGCTCCGATATATACAAAGGGCTGGTTTGTGCTATGGATGCTGCGCTTGAGCCAGACAGGGTGACTAGAATTCGCATATTGGCTCTAATGTCCCTTCACTCTGAGGGATATGAAGGTACTGAAGCAGCCTCGATGCACGTCTGCCAGGCGATTCACCAAGCACAGACAGCGGGCCTACATCTTGAACGGCCTAACCGCCGAGTGGGCGATTCCTTGACGAGTCTATTCTGGTGCCTGTGGACTCTAGACAAGGTTCACGCATCTATAGGGGGCCGTCCGGTACTTCTGGCAGATCGGGACATTGGGATCACAAGGCCTGAACCCAAGTCAGGTGGATCTAAATCTGCCTTTGATGTTTGGTTTGCGCTCTCTGAGTTGCTTTCAACTGTAATCTCGTTTTATAGACCGTCCTCCGATGATACGACCGGATGGGAAACGGAGTATCCAAGCTTTGAAGAGATCATGGGGTATCCTGTTCGAGGGGACTTGGATTATGAAACACTAGGTGAGTCTTTCTATAGCTCGGCCTGACTTTGAGACTTACTATCTGCCTTTCAAACCTGACTTGGGTTATATGATTTAGGAATTTTGGAGCTCTATTATCATGCCATTGGTATTTTGTCATGCAGATACAGGCCGTCTTATTGTCCTGATGGTTCGAGACCGTCACACACCCGTCAAGGTCTAGCTGCTGTTCGGATATATTCCATCGTGGCGACTGAATCTGCTCAATCACTGCCTCCTCTTCCAGTTGTTCCATATGCAGTTGCCTTGTCCATGGGTGTTTCATACCAACAATTCCGCAACAGCAAACTTATAACTCACTACACTCGTGCAAAGGGTAGTCTCAACGCTTGTTGTGCTCTACTTGAAGAACTATCCGCTTATTGGTATTCGGCCGAAGCAATGGCACGCCTGGGAAGAAAGGCACTCCGTCAAATCAAAGGCATGGCATTTGAAGATGGCCAATTCGGCCACGGTCCTCCGTTATCTACTATTGACAACAACAATCATGACAACAGCACGTCCAGTGTGGCGGACCAGGAATTACCGCTGCCTGGGCCTTTGGTTTATTCCAACGAACCCCATCGACCTTCGAAAAGCGGGTTGCTACCCTCGATAACGTCCGCGCAACCTGCGTTACTGACACCCGACGAACAGCACGGCGATCTACAAAACTCCGTTAGTGGTGGTGGCTTTGCTGACATCGATGTTCTGTTTGACGACTTCTTGGATCTGTCATTACCCACAAACTTCTGGGATCCGGTCTTCTTTTCGACGGAGAACGACCACGGCGTCTGATTCAATGTGCATTTACTAAACGATAAGTAGCTAAAGAACAGTCGCGGGGTGATCTATAGCGCGAAAACTTTCAACAGCCAGAGACCCGAGTATCTGACATTGCCAAGGATGATTTTCGACGATGAGGCTTCCATGGAGGTAGCAGGCTACATAATCAGCTCAATTTGGCGCGCCTCTACATTTCTCATTTGCAGACGACCCCAGGGTCTAAGTCTACGCTACCGATCGTTATCTTGGGCCTCGGGTTGTTTTGTTCATCGACATCAATCTCTCACGAAGAAATCCTCACGCCTCGTAGTCATAGTTAGCCTGAAATCGTCTTGTCAAGCCATGTGTTAGTGACACACATCTCGTCTAGCTTAGAAATGGTATCGGGTTGGGGGTGGGGGGTGAAGTTTTGATTGTGCTGAAAACCTGCAAGGAAATTCGCGTTGCGAGTCTGCGACTCTGCAGGACCTAGACCGCCATCGGCTCCGTATCGCGTGGTCGGGTGCGTGGAAATTTTTACCGTGCCGAGCGCGCGGCAGACTTACCTGAAGAACATCATTAATGCCTGGATCCTGGATGGATACACCTCAATCCGTGGATACCAATTATTGTGTAATGATATAATATCATATCTGTTATATGCTCTACAGAGACGCTGAGCAGATAGCGTCGCCTTTTCCCGAAAGGCCAGCCTGTATTGAACGATGTGCATGTCCACGGGTATCATTATTTGGCGATACTTGACCAAGTTCTTCATCTGACACTTTGACGCGTAGATGCTGATTGGCCTGAACCCCTGATTCTGGGCTCTTGGTTCATTAGACTGCCCAACACACACGCCATCGCCTCTACTGACTTCATGGATTTATTTCTTGATTCCCCACTGTTAGCCTCGTTTCTTCTTTAATTTCATCCCCTTCTCAAGTTCTCACACCCCTTAAAGGATCTATACCACGTTCTAGTCCCGTATTTTCTGCTCTCTCTGTCTCCCCACTAAACACACAACCCTCGCTTCTCAAGAATCTCAACTGATCGGGTCTGGCTTATCAATCCAAAACGTATCTGTCCATACGCTACCGACAAGGCACGCTACTAGTACCACTCCGTGGCAGGTGCCCCTCACAATCGTTATATTACTCGAACAAGGAATGATTTGAACGCGGTGTCTGTCGATCTGACGCCAGCCCTTCAGAGCTTTTGGCTCATCCAGCGCATCGCCACCAATCGCATATACAAACCCTCGTCTCTTATGGACCCTCCCGCAACCATCACCAAGCCTGATGGCGTTTGAAACCATATCGTCCTATTGGCATCCCGTCTGCACAATAGTTGCTAGATCTGCTACTCTGGTTGGCTCTCGGTAGCCTGCAGAGTGTTACACAACACTACTACATGGCGTCTGTATCGCAGGATGAATCACGTTGCAGTAGCGATTTTATCCCTATTTACATAGAAGGATCTTACGGCAGCCAATCCTTCTCTTCTACTGATACGGAGGAAGACCAACTGTCAGGCTCCAGTGACGAAGAACAAATCGGCATCACTACATCTCCGAAACACCCGATTCCGGAATTACAGGGTCCTTTTGAAGAGTCTATCACCGAATCTCTACCGGGGGCAAGCAAAGTCTGGATAGTTGACCTTGATGCTCAGTCGCGGCGCAGAGATCTCCTTGAGGGCTCTCAGTATGAGCGCCTCTGTGGCCGGAAATGGCGTCAGAGAACTGGCGAGAGGTTGGCTCTCCCTCGTGCTTCGTCTAGTCGTCTTTGCTTACTTGTCTAACTTGTTATAGGTATCATCCATTCTGGAAGCTTAGTGCACAACTATCCTTTGGCATTCATTTACTCGTGAAGGGGACAGCAAAGTCGAATGCAGCGGTCCTCAACATTTTGCAAGCTCATGTCGACGAAATGGATGGATTCATCTCCAGAACCTCGGAGGATTTTCTGATTATACAAGTTGACCTCCGCACCCGTATCCAATATCTGAGCCTCCCTCTCGAGAACCTGGATCTTTTTGACGAGATGTTGGCCGATCGCAATTTCCGCATAGCAATGATTGACTATAACGACAAGATTGACTTGGCGATTCAAAGGTTTACCCTAGCTATCAACGACGCTCTTAAGGATATACAAAAGGGAAAGGAAGCAATAAGTGGGCTCTGGCAATACCTTGGACGGCCAATAAAGGATAACATTCCATTGTCAGGCAATTTGGCTGCCATCTACGACTCTATGCTGGCGAATACAGAGGGTTGGAACTTGGCATTTTCCAAGCTTCGCAGGAAGGGGACGGCTCTCTTATACGCCATGACCCAGCTAGGCCGTGCCATTGCTGAGATGCAGCGACGTGTAGGTGTGGCAAGCAGACGGGAAGTAGTAAGTACTTATCTTTCTGTCTTTGTGCAGTTTTCATTTGAGCACTTCCCAACTCGAGATAGATATCATTTGTTCCCCCGCTTCCGACCCCTCGAACCAAGTCAATTCGAGGCTTTCTCGACCGAGGGGTCTCCGTATACCTGTCGAATTCGTTACCTGCGGAGAAGCCCCTACCCCAGGATCCGGTCTTGACTAGAAATCTAGAGCCTCGTCATCGCTCTACTTTCAGCAGTTCAGGCAGACTCGCTCACCAGAAGAGTGTGCCAAATCTAAGAGCCTCGAGAGATACTCCCGGGGCGAACGATACATTTGAGCGGGCCAAATCTGTCAACGGCGCCCGGGCCCCTTCAAGAGGCTCTGATTCAGGCTCAATATTCCCGAGACTCCAGAAGACGATCAGCAAGCGGCTCTCGAGAGCCAAACTCACAAATGTGACCGTAAAGGAGGTGCCGGGGGAAACGATAACACGCCCCTCCACGTCTGCTTCGCGAACTCTCAAGTCTCTCGGGGGGGGCAGACACGTGGAACAGCAGCCGCCGCCGCCGCCGCATCAGACACAAGAGAAACCGGCCCTAATTTCAAGACCATCCGCCCGCTTAAGACGGCCGGCTACGTTGCATGCGTCAGCCAAGGGCGAGACCATGAAGAACCAATTACGGCAGTACTTCATGTCCGACCGTGTGCTTGACGCATGGGAAAGTGTCAGGGAAAGAGAGAGGAAGACGGGCCAATCTGAGTCCAAGAAGGATGGCCTCTGGAGCAAATTCCAGGCCAAGTCAGGGACACGGTCCGGCGAACTACCAGGGGATCCTTATCAGAATGACGTACAGACACAGATGGCGTGGTTGGAAGAGGAAACCAAGAACTTCAACACCTATTCTTTGAAGCCCAAACAGGAAGGAGCCGGACCCAAATTCCACACGATCTCGGATAATATGACCATTCGGCAGGGTCTCGATAGCCAGGAAAGCCACAGCGGAGGTATCAACTATCTTAAGGCCCTAGAGGCAGACGATTCGATCATTACGGCTCTTCCTGCCTTCCCTCTTCCTCCGGTGAGCAACCTGAAATACGTGTTTTTTCTGCATCTTCTAATTATCTTTATAGATCGGTCATAGTCCAGCATGCACCAAAGATCCTAGCTGAAGAGCATGCATGCTCGGTACCCGAATCTTCAACTCAGAGCTTGACCGAGTCAAAAATGATAGTATTCGAACGTCAAGCACGGGTTCTCTACCGTACACTACCCGCCTATGAATCTCGGCCTCTCGCAACAGGTCTCGCTCTCCAACCCAATCTAAAAGGCAAATAAGTCCTTGAGTATATGAGATACAGAATCTCACGAAATTTGGCTTAAGGTCATGATGCTAGGCCGAGAAGGTCGACTGGCGGTGTTTGTGCTAGAGGGCCTATAATCATATATGTTTTTGTGGTTCGAGCACTTATTCTAGATTCCAACTCCTAACCAAAATGCTGAGACTACTATGAATACAAGCAACTTTCCAGTCTTTCGCACCCTCTTCTAGATGTCTAGCTTAGCACACAGGCGTACCTTCTCCCAACGATGACCTGCAGTCAATTGCATCTCCAACAACCGACACCCATGGATCTCATAGTACCACTACAACAAAACACTCTCGTAATATTACTCATTCTAATATTTTGAGTTATAGTAACTCTTATCCCGTGCCATATTCTGAACAAACGATGAGAAAAATAAATTGAAAAATCTCCCCAAATGTGCTCTTTCCAGCCTGTCCAAAGCGCACACAAACGCCAGATAATCAATTACACTCAGCCCCACACCCTACTGCTACGGCCGTCAAATTCTCGATGATACACAGCTGATAGCCGAAGACAGGACGTATAAGAGGGGAAAATGACAAAACATATCGAGCAACGGTAATGGCAGCAAGGCATAAATCGAATCTACTTGCAGCGTTTCTCCACGATATTCGGGCCGTGCTCGTCAAACTCCTTCTTGGAAATCCACATCTGGTGGAACGTACCCAAACTAGCGAGGATGCTCCCTCCGATCCAGGAGCTGAACCTGCGCTCTGACGTGTTTCCGGGGGCGGAGATACGGACACGCGGGCCTGGGTAGAGCTGCGTGAGTTCCTGGTTGAGACGTTCGGTGAAGCCGTACAGTAAGCTGGAGGCACCTGTTACAACGACGTTGGAGAGGAGGTGAGGCCGGATGTCGACATCAACGCCGTTCAGTGCCGCCTTGATGATCTCTGGGACTGTCTGGGTTTGTGTGGGTGCGGGGAAGAGGGATTCGGGGTCTTGTATGGCGGCTTTGGCATCGAAGAGGGACTCGACGACTCTGTAGCGGTCGACGCCGAACACTTGGTTGTAGCCGTCGGGAAACTCGAAGGGGCGGCCGGGGGAGTTACGGGCCATCTCTTCATTGGGGACGCCATTGGGCCCGGTGGCCGAGAGTTTGGTAGGGCCGGGCCATACCTGCACGACGCATTCCTTGAATTCGGAGAGGGTTCGTTCCTCAAGGAAAGTGCGGTACGATGCGTCGGGGGCTCGCTCTGGAGGGAAGGTCTTATATTTGACTTGCGGGGGCTGGCCAGCTTCGACGGCTGTCTTTGCCGATATGAGATAGTGTGGTGTGATAGTAATGGGCTGTGGAGAGTTTGATTTGAATAGAGCGCGGATTTGAGAGGAGATGTAATCTCCGCCCAAGGGCGAGTGCTGAACCCCGCGCTTGAGGATCATGCCGTCATGAACTGGTGTTACAGAAATGTTGGAGGCACCAATATCGACGACAAGAGCAGAAGCTTTGCCAGCAGCGAATCTAGAACAGCAAGTTAGACAGGCTCAACGTAGTATAGAGTGACATGACTTACGCCGCAAGAACACCATTCCTCGCCAGGTAAAAAGCGGGGGTTCCCCATTTCTCCATGGCGATCTCGATTGTCTTCTCGCGAGCCTTTGTAGGGTTCCAACTTGACTCGGACATCAGAAGAGGACTATCTGCTAGTGGCTTCTCTTCGGATTCAACCCCCTCCATCTCGGATGCCAGCTCGCCCTCAGGCACATCATTCAACCCGTTATGTAACGGATTGCCAGGTTTCGCACCCGTAAGTTTCGACGTGAATGAGTACTCCCACACCTTTTCGGCCATGTCCCAGTCTTCCACGATGCCATCTTTGCCAATGGGGTTGTGGATCGACAGTCCTGGCCGCGGAGTGACAAAAACATCGTCGCCATAAATGAGTTTCTCCTGCCCCTCAAAAGAGTATTTTCCGTAATACGTCGGAATCAGGGATTTCGGCGTATCTTCGCCTGCGAAGCCAGCGCGCGTCGTTGAGAACCCGGGATCTAGGACGATGGCCGAAACCTCATCTGGGCGCGTTGAAGAGTGTTAGCATTTGCCCCGAGGCAGATGAAAGTAAAGATGACATACCTCCGCCATACTCGGTAGCTGAGGGTGCTTGATTGGGGGTGTTCATTGTCAAGCTTGAAGTAGCGCAAGGGCGAGAGGAAGGTTGGGACGATCCACGGGCGATGCACTCGATGCGGATCAGAGCTTTATTGGAATGGAAAAGTTGTAGAGAATATTGGAAGAGGATCGAAGGTCGGCGTATGGTAGAGACCAAGCGATTGGAGGCAATAAGCTGGAACGCTGCTCGTGGTGCGCGGCGGTGGGAAATTCACATTCACAAGCAGCTTTTGGCGCGGGCGGATTTCATGATGACTACACGCCTGACGTCCCTTTCATCTTGTCTCCATGCATCCGAGTTTCCACCTCGTCCCTCACAACGAACCTCATGCTCACCGCGCATAATTAATCATCTCTTATTATGGACACACAAGTTGAGCCAAACCAGGAGGTTCATTTCCGCCCCTTCAAGAGAAGAAAGTTCCAGCGACGCCGCCCGGACGACACAGACAGTCAACAAGAATCGCCAGCTTCAAACGACGCCTCGGTAACTCAGGATTTTCAAAGCGATGTTGAGACTGTACAAACAGCCGACGCAATGCGTATTCGACGGCTTCAACGCTCTCGGAAGGGCGGCATAGAGTTCTCAGCTGCTTCGCGACCGACTGCCGGCCAAGCGAGCAAGACTTCATTTCCTATAACAACAGCGGAGGACACAGAGGGCGACCGGCTGCGAGCCATGTGTGATCGCTTCACAGCGCATACCGGGCAAACAGTCGATGTTGACAAGCACATGTACGGAATCCCAAACCCCGTCGCATCACCTTTGATACTGGATGTGCTTTGCACTTACTGCAATGGAAGACTAACAAGATAAGGATGGACTATATAGAATCCGAACTGGCTAAACGTTACCGACAGGGAGTACCGGGGGATACACCTGGTCTAGATGCAATTGACCGGCGCGCAGTTGACAGCACACTACCCACATCCGAGCTTCCCGAGCGTGAGCCCGCTGCTCTCGGAAAGCTTCACGAAATAGATCTTGGACAAGAGGCCAAGCTGCGGAATATTGCTCGAACGGAAGAGGCGACGAGGAGACTGAATGGTGATGATGATGAGCTGTCCGCCAGCCGCTCCCCCAGTAAGCCACCTCAGTATCGGAAACGACGGACAAGCGATGATATAATGAGGGACCGATTAGTCGAGGAAGTTCTACGTGAGAGTAAGCGTCAGTGCACACTGGGACCCACAACCACACTCTGTAATTTGTTGCTAACCCATTATTTCTTCAGTGGATGTTTACGATGAACCAGAAGAAGAGGAAGCGGCGGCGGACGACCTGGCGGCCGATGATAGGGTTGCGGAACAATTTCGACGAGAATTTATGGATGCTATGCAGTCCCGCAGACGAATGCCTCGGATGAAGCCAGCGACAAAGCAGACGGAAGCTCCAAAGGGACCAAAACTGGGAGGCAGCAGGAGTGCCAGGGCAGCAATGCGTGAAATGCAAGAGAAGGGGGTCCGGAAATGACCACCCCGGAGCTGAGTTGTCGTTCAGGCAGGTGGCGTATGATTCAATATCGCCCGCTTGTTGAACTTCAAGCTGTTCGCTACTCCGTCCAGGATAAGAACGTGTCTAATCGTTCTCGAGCCTCTCGAGAGGAGTTCCAAGAATATTGGCTGTTTCGAGCTCTTCATTTCTTGTCAGGGCAAGGAGAGGAAAACCAGCGCCAGGGGAGCACTCCCAGTCTCCCCGACTCGAGGAAAGGGGCCGTTGATGTACACAGTTCCAAGACGACTTGCAGAGAGGTCACAGTTCAGGGGTAACATTGTAACAAGGAATTCAGACCGGGAACTTGGAAGGCTGAGGCCATCACTATTTTTGTCTCAAGTTAATGGAGTGGGTCGTTCTATTTCAATAGCAAATGTGACTCTACGGTTAGTTACCCCAGTATTCTTAGTAAACTCACTACTATCACTTACTAATGAGCCCGAGGGCCTCGCTCGATAGGTATGCATAATTAATGGATGTCAAATATATATGGCTACAACGTAGTGTCATGCTAATTATACCCAACTCTTCGTTTCTGTGGACATTATTGTTTCAGTATGGGCTTTGAAGTTCGGTCTGGCATAGGGTGGTGACAGGGCCCGGTGCTCAGTTACTTTGGGTAGCTTGCTGACATACTCTGCTGCAGAGGACTCAGGAAACTACGCATCGTATCAAGACAACAAGGGAGAATGCTTGAGACATTTCTATATAATAGAAACGCGAGCTTCAGCCACAGCGAACCGTCAAGGGAAACACTTCATTCAATCATCTTCGCAATAATGGTGGAAGTGGAGGGGCTTGAATAATTTGAATTATTGTCAATAGAGAACGATCAACAGAGCTAGTATTTCAAACGTGCCGGAAATCGAGCCAACGACATGACTATTGAGAGCAGTCCTCTTTATTTGAGACGGACGGAGGAAAACTTTGGTCGCCTGTGGGGCGATTCTCGTCACCAAATTGGACATTTGGTGGAACCTTTTGAAGCTATTCCCACTTGCCGTTCCCGACGAAATTTCCAACCGGCCATCTGCCAAGTGCCAACCCCCAGGCTGGCCTCACCTTCCACTTCTGCTCGCTTATCAGCAACACAGCACTTTACCACTTCCCATATGGTTCGCTGGCTCTAGGAACTAAAAAAACCCAGCTGGATATGGACTGTGCTGCACACAAGCTGCAGGCTCAGCTGTTTTTTCAGCTATCGTTTGCTGCCAGGACCGCACGAAGTATAATTAGATGCCACTTGGCAGACATTGGACAGTGAGCAACTCAGGCCTCAGGGCCTAGAACTGGAAGAAGAATGAAGCAACGATTATCAATGCCTACTCCTGCGCCAATGAAAATCCATTCTCTTCACAGCTTGAGACACTCAGGGGCAACTTGTTACAGGCTTCAGCCACTGGGCGTTCATCCCTCATTCCTATTAGACGCTGTTCAGTGAGCCGTGGCTAATGCGTGACTAAATTAGGCCTTTTACTCCGTATCCATGTTGAGATCTAGCCTACCTAGATTCTGGGACGGCTTCTTGAACTTCTTGACCGATGGAGCACTCGAGGATGATGCGTGCGTGCATCTGTGCTTTGAATCCTCGATCCTCTCCAACTCCTCCTCTGCAACAATGTCAGTGTGTTTACATTTTTCTATCTGATTGATCAATCACCTCCAATCGTTCATTTTCACACCTCGCAACATTCGCTTGAATCCTCCTTTTTGACTGTCCTTTGTCTTGCTCGGTACCCAACTCTTGTGCGCTGCTCGCTGAACGCCTTGTTCTCTCTTTTGCCTCTCGAAGAATGAGAGGGGAGGGAGGGATCAAAATCAACGAGTCAAAAGGCCTCAACACCATCACACTTTCTTTTGGTCAAATGTTCTCCCTTTGCACAACTTTCCCTGTACAAATCCCACTCTAGACTTTGCCATTCGCAGCAACAGATCGTCTTCCCACGTCCTTTTCGTTCTACACAGGTTGATCGTGCGTCTATCCGATTGAATCGACTGGTGCGACAACATACGCCGTTTTAATTTGGAATCCCATTCATGGAATAGGCATCCCTAGCCTTGATCGCGTGCCTCTTCAAGAACACTTTCACCGCACTACAATCTCGAGTTGCGGATACGGATTCCTCCTTTCAACATGCGAAACCCCATCTCAACTCGCCTCACCTTCGCTATACTGGCTTCTTTGCCTGCATGGAGTTATGCCACCGATACCCTCAGCACCGGAAGCGTCTCGACATGCTTGGCCGACTCTGCCATCAAAGTCAACAAATTGGACATAACATTTTCTCGGTCCACGAGAACCATCGACTATGACGTATCTGGAACGAACACCAAAGAGCAGAATGTCACGGCTGTTCTATCAGTAACTGCCTATGGTAAACAAGTGTACACCAAAGAGTTTGATCCTTGCGATGGCGACAATTACATATCCCAGCTCTGTCCTGTTCCGGTTGGTACTTTCTCAGCGTCCGACTCGCAGGAAATTCCCGAGGAGTTTGCAAGCCAGATACCGTCGATTGCATTTTCGATTCCGGACCTGGACGGCCTCGCAAAGCTCCAGCTGAAATCCAAAGATGATGATACTGAGGTTGCCTGCATTCAGTCTGAGTTGACCAATGGCAAATCCGTTGAGCTCCCCGCTGTTTCCTATGCCGCTGCCGGTATGGCAGGAGCTGCTCTCGCTCTTAGTGGGCTTTCGGCTCTAGGGTCTGCTGGGAGCACGGGCTCTCCGTCTTCCAGTCCCGGATTTGGAGAGGTAATGGGTTGGTTCCACACAATGGCAACCAATGGCATGCTCAGCGTGAACTATCCTCCTATCTACCGCAGTTTTTCCAAAAACTTCGCCTTTAGCACTGGCCTGATTCCGTTGGCTCAAATGCAGCACTCGATAGATAACTTTAGAAAGCTCACCGGTGGCAACCTCACTGAAAATAACTACGACTATTGGAAAGAACTGGGCGGTGAATCGTCCGAGTCCAATCAGACCAAGCGATCCTTTGATATGATTTTTAGGGCAGCGCGGCTAGTTATACGAGAGGTCGATAGTTCCGTTAACGAGACATCATCCGATGACGAGAGTGTTTTCAGTGTGGACGGAATGGAGAAGATAAGCCAGGAGCTTCTTATTCCGCAGTCGAACACGTTCATGACTGTTTTACTGGTTTTCGCCATTGTTGTGGCAGCTATCACCGTGGGAATCCTGCTCGTCAAAGTCGTTCTCGAACTATGGGCATTATATGGATCGTTCCCCAAGAAGCTTGCCGAGTTTCGGGAAGACTACTGGGGTCTCCTCGCCAGGACAATTACTAACCTGATTCTGATTCTCTACTCCATCTGGGTTATGTACTGTGTTTATCAGTTCACAAGCGGGGACTCTTGGGCTGCGCAGCTCTTAGCTGGTGTGACTTTGGCAATATTCACCGCAATCCTCGTATTCTTTGCGTGGCGCATCATACATCTTGCTCGCAAGTACAAGAAAGCAGAAGGTGACGCATCATCGTTGTACGAGAACAAGGAAACATGGCGAAAGTACAGTCTTTTCTACGACAACTACAAGAAGGACTACTGGTGGCTCTTCATCCCAGTCATTGTGTATATGCTTGTCAAGGGTTGCATAATTGCTGGCCTTAACGGACACGGATTGGTGCAGTCAGGCGCTCAGCTCGCTGTCGAGGCGCTCATGTTAATCCTCCTGCTTTGGAATCGGCCGTACGTCGCTAAGTCAACCCAATGGATTAATATCAGCATCCAAATAGTCCGCGTCTTGTCCGTTGGATGCGTGCTTGTTTTCGTCGAGGAGCTCCACCTTTCGTCAACAACCCAGACGGTCACCGGGGTCGTCCTAGTCGTTGTCCAATCGGCACTGACAGGCCTTCTTGCCATTCTCATCGCTATCAATGCTATCATTCTCTGCTTCCGGGAGAATCCCTATGCAAAGCGGCGGAAGGAAAATGGTGAGCAAAGCTTTCCACCGTAACTTGCATATTACTAATGTGAAAATTTACTTCAGAAAAACTGAACCGTGAGATCGATGACCTTACGCCCCTAGACGCGCGCGAATCACTTCTTATGGACCACCCCCCCGGCAAAGATTACTCCGAGATGAGCAACTTCAATTCCACAGGTCCCTACGAACCATACCGAGACCAACATCCTCTAAACTCAAAGCGAGGATTCAATGACAGCTCCGACCGCCTGGTGGATTCTGCGTACCGCGATGAACCCCGACATGGTCGTAACACCAGCCGCGGTAGCCGCGGTAGCCGGGACAGCTATGGCTCTCCTGACGGCCGTAAGCCGACGGCCCCTGGCTATGGCTTTGCCTATTGAGCGGTAACAAAGCCGTCCAATGCATTTCTTTTTCCTACATAACTTGCTAACCACCATTCTCCCCCAAGTTCCTTGTGCGTGAAAGCATATTCTTCTAGCGCCATTTCTGATGACTTTAGCGTTTTCTGTCGGTGTCAATATATTTGGTCTTGCATTACACTCCTTCTCTTGACCTCCTCATCCTACCACAAACCATCGTTTAACTCTTAGATTTCCTTCGATTCAACTCAAACTTGCACACTGTCTGTATACTAGTATATCATGATCATACGGGTTTAGTGTATCAGTATGACTTCGGTTGGTTGATCGATGATACAATCCCAATGGTTATATATCCAGTACTGAAAAGAACATATTTGCTCAGACTGGTAATCTAAGCTATCAGTTTCAATTGACGCGTAACAATCCGGCCTGGGCAACGATACGTAGTAAAAAACAGGCATATTGGAGACCCATTCGTCAAAGCACAGATTCCTATTTGCCCCCGCCTACTGGTTCCTCTATACTAGTGCATACAATTGAAGAGGCGGGGAGAAGTGTCCAACAATGTCCGTGTCACTGTAGACCGCAAACCCAGATTATTTATAGTAATGCCATGCCCCCAAATATAACGTGAGCGTCGTACGGCTTCCTCAGCAACTTACCATGCATTCCATCATGCCATTTCGTCACCCTGGCTTTTGTCTGGACGGAGAAAAAGGATGATTAGCGACCACACGCAGCGATTGAAGCCGCCCCAGAGATGTCTACTATTTAGACTCGAGTTTAGAGGGAGACAATAGCTGAATTACCAGCAAGTCGCTGGAACCGAGGTTCTCTATGTGGTACGGCATGTGCTTGACAGCTGGAGCGGGGGCGATTAGAAACTTTGTGGTCTTCGCCTGCATGCATGGAATGGCAACGGATGGAATGCGGTGATTTATCGGGCTGAGGAGGTTCTCGCTGAAGAAGCACGAAGACCAGAGAAGGTACGAGTCATCGTCATTGGAAGCCGTTGTCAGGAGTATGGTCTCCAGTACTGGGCCGGAGGTGGGCCCTGGAATTCTGGAAGAGGCTTTGCCAGATGTATGCTTCACTAAGGAGGAGTTCAATATCTTTCTCTGTCCAGTCTCGCGTCGGTAGGGCTTGTAGAAACATCATGATTTCCTGAATGCGTTAATAATGGAAAGGTTTGGGAGGAAAAGGGCGTACCTGGAAGTCCATCTTGACTAGCTGGTCCGTCCATTTGACGAGGAATGCGGCGCAGACGTATAGGTGAAAGCGTGAGAAGCCCTGCTCCTCGGCCTTGAGAAATGTCAATATGCGACAACGCGTAGACTTTGACGGATGTAGAAAGGAATTAACTAGACATACCATATATGTATCCCACATCCGAATAGTGTTCTGCACACTCATTTCCCGCATGAGCAAGCAGTTCATCCATCGAAAACTGAATTGCATAAATTCTACCCCTTCGTTTTCGAGATGCTTGGCCAGAGTAGAGTCTATGCGCGCCGTCAGATCATGCAAAGCGCGAACCTGTCTGTGGATGCCGGGCTGAGCATAGATATAGTTGTCTTGGATTCCATCGAGTAATTTGGTTAAGCACCAGAATGAATCTGCTTCTACGGCATCTAGCACACTTCGAGGAAGCTGGCCTGGATCCATCCCTTCTTCCACGTTGAGGTCTGTGACGTAGACACCGAGAAAAACTTGCCATAGAGGGGTGACAAGGTCGTTGATTCCTTGGACATAACCGCTGGCCGGATGTCGGATAGCCCATACGTAAAGAATCCTTTCTAACGATCGTTGGGTTGCCTCATAGCTATAAAGCTGTATGTGAGGACTGGTGCGTGGCACGTCGATGCTGATCTGGTGCCAAATAGCTTCGTCTAATCCTCGCCCGCGCCCGGTATTTGAAGATGGAGGATTCCCGGCACCCGCTGCGCTGCTGCGCTCAAAGGCTTGACGGACCCCGTCCAGATACTCTTTCCGTTTTCGCTCAAGAGTAGCAATGCGTCGCTCGCTATTTGTGGGAAGATATCCCAGGAGGAGTTGCCAGGTCATGGGCCGTACTTCGTCAGGAACTCCTGACCATGCCAGATTCCTTAGCTCGGTCAAAGGTACGGTGCTTGCTTGCAAGAGGCGTTTAAACTTGTTAATCCTAGAAATGCGACTCGAATGTGCCTCTATCTCCTTTGGTGATGCATTTTTCGGAGGCGCAGTATGATTAATGAGATTCAAAGCATTGGCCGGATCTATGACAGAATGTTCAGATTCTGCTCTCCTCTCAAAAATAGCTATAACATACCTCGCAGAATATCTTTGTATTGGGGCCGAAGGATCTTGCCTTCGCCCTTACGAGATGTTGTCGGATATAAGGGGATGTCTCGTTCTTCGGCGATATCTGAGCTATTAGCTCGCTGTCGATTGTTCGGTTGGCTAACACCAAGACTTGACGGTCTGCCTTCAGCGCGAACCAGTGATTCGACTGGCTTAGTTTGCAAAGCATCGATTTTTCGGGCTTGCCTCTTTCGCATGCTTGCAATGCTTGGAAGCCCAAACTCATCCTCGTCATCGTCGAACACAATGTCTTCTTCCCCATCGTCCTCATCCTCAATCTTCACTCCAGGGGTATCATGGCTCCATGACCCAAGCTCTTCACTCATAATACCGGAGTATGATGCGCGCGGTGATGAGACCCATACCCCCGGCCGTCGAAGGGGGGGGGTTATATGTGGGGAGTTATTGGAGGAGGGGCGAGGCGGCGTTCGAGCTTGTGTATGCTGTTGCGGTAATCCTCTGCTGTAACACGCGGTCCAAAAGTTAACAGGCCTGCTGCCAGAGCGTATATGAAGGACTACCGACTTTATTATGTTGGCGTGAGAGTACGAGGCTCCAACCACAGTGCTCTGGTCAGGAGACTGAGAGACCCCTCTATTCTGGGAGACTGATCTGGCTTTCCAGAACGGGGAAGCCGATTGCCTTTGGTGAGGTTAGAAAAAGATACATATAGCACGGAACGAGCAATTCGAAGCTTACTCAGAACGGCCTGTATATGGCAACGGGCAGCTCCATCAGCCATCGAATCCTAATGAGGCATAGAGAAAGTATGAGGTACGAACCAACCTGGACCATTTCCTTTTAATGGTGAAGCAGAAGGTTAGATCAGCCAACTGCCCCTGACTAAGAGTGGGAGTAGGGCCTACCTGTTGTTGGGCCTTCTTCGCAGCCATTATGTGAGGCTGCTCGCGCGGAGGAAATGATGTCAACCGAACAGGTCATGAGAGAGGCAGGCGAGCCGCGAGCGCGTCAAGATTGCGGGGTGTTTTAGGGACACTACTACTAGTACTAATGTTAATGTCTTTACCCAGTCCCGGCTGGAGGACTTGGGACTGCTCGTAGAACAGCCATTGGGATTCAAGCAATGGCAGTTAAGTACGGAGTAGATACCTACTTCTGATCCCCGTTAGCGCGTAAATAGAAGCCATTAGTATTGTTGAATTGTTGGACTCGGAGAAGAGTCAGAGATGATGAGCATCCCCGGCAGGCTGTAAATTACACAAATGTATTGTAAAAACATAATTACGCTGCTCGTAGTTTTGGAAATAAAAGGTTTGCAACAAAGAGAACTGGAGCGGGAGGCAGGATTTAAAGTCTGGTAATGAAAGGGTTGATACTACTTCTGACAAGGTAAATTTTCCCTGAGGGCTCTCCAACTCTCAGTGTGAGTGAATCCATCTCAACCTCCAGGCTCATCCGTCCTCCTTCTTTCACTTACTCGACTTTCTTTCTCGCTCTTACCCCCCCACCTCCCTCCTCCATATTTCCTCAACAATTCCTCACTCTCACACTTCCTCTTAATTATCCCTTCGCTTTCACTATATCATCACTAATTACAGAGAGCTTCGGCGACCGGTCCGCGGACAGATTCACCTGAGCCTGGTTATTTTGCCCTGGTTCTTCGGCTTTTGTCCTCGCTATTCGCATATCAGTTGCTGGGACCGAAACAAGTTCCCTGCTCCCTTTCATATCATCAACAAGCGTTAAGTTTCCTCGACATGGCTGAACCAGAGGATGTTGAGGAGGATCTCTTCGCTGATCTGTACGTTGCTTGCTTCCGCCTAGTTGCCTCATACCAATTTCTAACCTGGTTTTCCTAGGTACGATGCAGACGAAGCAACCCATCAAACCGCTCCGACCGGTGGAGGTGCACACGCACCCGCACCCAACCCCATACCCTCCGATGCGCCTGCTCCAGTCTCTAGTACCTCGGCTATTCAGTCCGTCGAAGGTTATAGAAACGAGTCCGAAAACACATTCGGTGCATATCAACCCTCCTCGTACGAAGGAAGCCACCAGAATGGCTCGGCGGGTCTCGATATTGGCTCTTATAACCATGCAAGTGCACCGGAACCAGAACCTCAAGGAACTGGCATTAAGGAAGATGGGTGAGTTTCCCCTTCTTTAGAGATATTTGGAGTTGCCTCTCCCTGTCTTAAAATCCACGCTGTGGATGTGCTCTGCGTTTGGCGCGAAAGATCTGGATATGTCGAGGGAGCTGTCCTTCAGCACGCTGAAGCAGTGTTGTCCCTTCTCATGGGCACGCCATCTCAAGAGCTGGACTCTCAGTGCCCTGCTCTGTCTAGTGTGTCGGCGCCTCGACGATGTTTTGACTGGCTGGTGGTCCGTGAGACGGGCGCTATTAGGGCATTGCGAGCTCACTGAGCGGGAAGGCGGATGAGAGTCTTTTCCTGAGCCGAGGCTTCCTGGTGGAAACCATTGTTCACGGAGGAATCAATGTCATGGTCGACCATGGATGAACATGGACAATGCCTGATTCATCAAGACGGAGCACGACACCGGTGGAAATGAGAGTTCCCTGCCATCGTTCAAGTCTAGTGAAGATATATGTCAGCGAGTCAGCATCAGTATGGCAGTTACGGGAGGACAAATGTCGAAAATCAATCATGCGAGCATCGAACTCGAGCGTCATAGTACGACTGATACCGTATAGCGTCTGTCGGTATATGATATAGCGCCACCAGTGAGGAGTAGCAGCCTCGACTGACTGGTTGGGCATCTTCGATCAGTTTACCTAGCTTCGGAGTCTATAGACAGGCAGGCAAAGATACCTTGGTCAGAGACAGAGAAGAACAATTGACTTATTCCGCCGGGCATACATCATCCCCATTGTGGTCCTGTCTACTACTTACGCACCCGCCTGGTCCCTGGGGCTCCATTTCGGTTAGCAGTGAAGCTGCTGGGTCGACCTGTAATGTGGTGGCTGTGATTAAACCGGAAATAACACCACTGGGAGCGTTGAGCTGCGAATCTTCTCAATGCAAACTGCGGACGTATTCGTGCTAGACCGACCGTTGTCTCGTTTTCACGCCAATCCACTCCTGCCATTGATTATCAAGTCCGGACCTCGAAATGATCGAAAGACATGCGAGACACACTGGGGTCTGTGAACGGCACAAACATGTGACGAAGGTCTGAGGACCTAGTATATGTCGCCATGGACCATCAGCCTTTGCCAGCGAGACATCCAGACACACGCCAGATTATGACATGCACTTCAAGCGCTTTTCCTCTGCATTTTCGCTGCTCTTATTTGTCTGTTAACCGGGTATACCGGCTTTGCTAACGAGTGTGTTTCTTCCAACAGGAAAATGTTCATTGGCGGTTTAAACTGGGAGACAACAGATCGTAAGTATTCCTGAAGATTACCTCAGACCGTCGAGGGGATGTATGCGTCTAACTTCTTATCCAGAATCGTTGAAGGAGTACTTCTCGCAATTTGGGGAGGTACAAGAATGCACTGTTATGCGCGATAGTGCTACAGGTCGGTCGAGAGGGTTCGGGTTCTTGACATTCAGAGATCCGAAAACAGTGAACACCGTGATGGTCAAAGAGCACTACCTAGACGGAAAGATCGTAAGGCCTACAACCTATTACATGCGCGGTCTTGACTGGATGTATTTCTGACGAATTTCTAGATTGATCCCAAGCGCGCCATCCCACGCGATGAGCAAGAGAAAACTAGCAAGATCTTCGTTGGAGGCGTCAGTCAAGAGGCCACCGAGCAGGATTTCAAGCAGTTTTTTATGCAATTTGGTCGTGTGATCGATGCGACTTTGATGATCGATAAGGATACTGGCCGCCCCCGTGGTTTTGGTTTCGTGACGTTTGATAGCGAGGCCGCCGTCGAAGCCGCCCTGTCACGTCCCCTGGATATCCTTGGTAAGCCCATTGAAGTGAAGAAGGCTCAGCCAAGGGGCAATCTACGAGGCGAAGAAGATCGTGGTGGCCGCCGTGGCAGAGACTTTAGGGACAACAGCCAGGTTGGAGCCGACGGTTCTCAGCAACAGTCCGGTGGTCAAGGTCAAGCTGGTATGCCCAACGGCCTCACTCCACAAATGATGGCCCAGTATTGGCAACGCATGCAACAATACTTTGCCCTAATGCAGCAGCAAATGGCGGTAGCAGCCGCTCAAGGTCAAAATATGGGCGGAATGGCAATGGGTGGGATGAACCCTGCTCTGATGCAACAAATGCAGATGAAGCAGATGCAGCAAATGCAGATGGGCAACAACCAGCAGTCGCCAAGCATGAGCCCTCCGGCGCAGAGCCCGACTCCACAGAATATGCAGAACATGATGAATCCTGCCATGATGCAGCAGATTCAACAGATGCAGAACCAGGGTCAGGGAGGCCAGATTGGTATGGGCGGGAACGCGGACATGCAGGGCAGTTACTCTGCTAACCGCGGAGGTCCTGGATACAACGCGCATGAGCAGATAGCGTTTGAACAACAAAAGTATGAACAGCAGCAAGTTCGACGGGCAATGGAGAATCGAGGTTTCTCTCCGTATCAACAGGGAGGCCCAACGTCGTGGGAGGGCATGTACGACGAAGTACCTCAGCCGAACATCCCCACAGGACCTCAAGCCATGAACAGATCTGGTAGCGTGGGACGTGGTACGTTGGGAATCTTTCTTGTGACAGGGTCCACATTGCTTACACCCCTTACTAACATAGATACAGGTCAGACACCCCAGCCCCAAGGTGCCGCCCCTGCCAACGCCCCAACAGGGCCCAAGAACGCCGGTAAGCCTGGCGCAAACTACCGTGGAGGAGGGCGTGGAGGCCACCGCGGCTTTCATCCATATGCGCGCGGATAGGGTAGCGCTTGTTCTCGAATGACAGAGACATGCATGCAAGTAGGCTTACTTGTATCGGATGTTACATAATATGGTTTTGCTTTCAATCGTTTCTTCTACTATCAACCCTCTTGTCTCTATTTCTAATTGCCCAGGTTGTCTGCTAAAAGGTCCATTTCGACTCTATGATTCCTACTATCTTGATTATGCGTGGGTTTGCAGGGCCTTTGAGAATGGTGACAACAACAATGTACCTCTAAATAAGAACTTGCTTCAAGTAAATATTTGTCAAAGCGAGCTGAATTTGTATGTGTATCAATCTATCCACCTTCCCATAGATGAAGGCTCCAAGCCAAGCGATAAGATAACCGGAGCGGAACTATTCTTTTGCCGGCGATACCTTTTTGGTCGACAGAACCGCCCAAGCTTCGCCATGAAGCTCGACTCCAGAGTCAAGCCACTAAGTTCACAACATGGCGTCCGGACGGAAGGATTTTCTAAGCCAACCTGCGCCCGAGAACTACGTTGCTGGTCTTGGTCGTGGTGCCACAGGTTTTACTACTCGCTCGGATCTTGGACCAGCTCGAGAAGGTCCAACCCCAGAGCAGATCCAGGCTGCGCTTGCGAAAAGAGCACAGTTGCTCGGGGCAGCACCTCCAACAGCATATGGCGCATCGCGAGAGAAAGGAAAGGGAGATGAAAAGCCTGCAGAGGAGGACGACGACGAGCGGTTCCAGGACCCGGACAACGAAGTCGGACTCTTCGCATACGGCCAGTTCGACCAGGAAGATGATGAGGCGGACCGCATATATAGGGAGGTAGACGAGAAGATGGACAGGCGGCGAAAAGTAAGAAGGTTAGTAAACCCGCAACCCAGTCCCAGTCATGGAGTGATTTGTTCATCGGGTTTAGGCCCGGTTTTCTGGATAGATGACCGACTTGATCCTTCTCCACGTCTAGGGAAGCTCGAGAAATCCAAGAGCGAGAAGACTACGAACGAAAGAACCCGAAAATCCAGCAGCAGTTTGCCGACTTGAAGCGTTCGCTCGCCTCGGTATCTGAAGACGAATGGGCGAATCTGCCGGAGGTCGGAGATCTTACCGGCAAAAACAGACGAACGAAACAAAACCTACGAATGCAACAGCGCTTCTACGCCGTGCCCGATAGTGTACTTGCGAGCGCCAGAGACTCCTCGCAGTTTGACACCACGGTTGCGGATGACGGCTCTCAGACAGATGGTCGTGCGGCAGATGGCGCAGATGGGATGATAACGAATTTCGCCAATATTAGTGCTGCTCGTGACAAGGTGCTCCAGGTCAAACTGGACCAGGCAGCCATGGGATCCTCCGGAGACACTACGTCGGGGAGTGCGACAAGTATTGATTCCAAAGGATATCTCACGAGTCTGACACAATCGGAGCTCAAGGCGGGTGAAATCGAAGTCGGAGACATAAAGCGTGTGCGTGTATTGCTGGAATCGGTGACTAGGACGAATCCCAAACATGCCCCTGGGTGGATTGCTCTGGCCCGACTGGAAGAGCTCGCGGGGAAGATTGTCACTGCACGGAATATACTGGCAAAAGGATGCGATTTATGCCCGAAGAGTGAAGATGCTTGGCTTGAGAACATTCGACTCAACGAAGGACACAATGCTAAAGTCATTGCTGCGAACGCGATCAAGAACAACGATCGATCTACCCGACTCTGGATTGAAGCTATGAGGCTCGAAACAGAGCCACGGGCAAAGAAAAACGTTCTAAGGCAGGCTATTCTTCATATTCCTCAGTCCGTCACGATTTGGAAGGAGGCTGTCAACCTGGAGGAGGATCCTGCGGATGCGCGCCTCTTGCTGGCCAAGGCGGTTGAGATGATACCCCTCTCAGTTGAATTATGGCTGGCCCTTGCGCGCTTGGAAAACCCTGAGAATGCACAGAAGGTTCTAAATGCTGCACGTAAAGCTGTTCCAACAAGCCACGAGATCTGGATTGCTGCGTCTAGACTCCAAGAGCAAATGGGAACCTTCAACAAGGTGAATGTGATGAAAAGAGCTATTCAGTCACTTGCAAGAGAAAATGCCATGCTTAAACGAGAAGAGTGGATTGCTGAAGCAGAGAAGTGTGAGGAAGAAGGAGCAGTTCTCACATGTGGTGCGATTATCCGCGAGACGCTCGGGTGGGGACTTGACGAGGATGACGACCGGAAAGATATCTGGATGGATGATGCCAAGGCTAGTATTGCCAGAGGAAAATACGAGACAGCCAGGGCCATCTATGCATATGCTTTGCGCGTCTTCGTTAACCGCAAATCAATTTGGGTTGCAGCCGCGGATCTTGAGCGTAACCACGGCACTAAGGAGGGGTTATGGCAGGTTCTTGAAAAAGCTGTTGAAGCTTGCCCACAAAGCGAAGAGCTGTGGCTGCAGCTTGCAAAGGAGAAGTGGCAGTCTGGAGAAATCGATGACGCCCGGCGTGTGCTTGGCCGCGCATTCAACCAGAACCCCAACAACGAAGATATCTGGCTGGCTGCCGTCAAACTCGAGGCGGATGCACAGCAAACAGACCAAGCCCGAGAACTTCTTGCAACAGCTCGACGCGAGGCAGGAACGGATCGTGTTTGGATTAAGAGTGTCGCCTTTGAACGACAACTAGGAAACATCGACGAGGCGTTCGATCTCGTCAACCAAGGTCTCCAGGTGTATCCCAAGGCTGACAAGCTTTGGATGATAAAGGGTCAAATCTACGAATCGCAGAACAAGATCCCTCAGGCCCGAGAGGCTTACGGAACTGGCACCCGCGCATGCTCCAAATCCGTCCCGCTCTGGCTTCTAGCCTCAAGATTGGAAGAAAAAGCCGGTGCAGTAGTCCGAGCTCGGTCTGTCCTTGATAGAGCTCGTCTGGCAGTTCCCAACAGCCCAGAGCTTTGGACGGAGAGTGTCCGCGTCGAACGGCGCGCGAACAACATCCCACAAGCCAAGGTTCTAATGGCAAGAGCACTCCAGGAAGTCCCTTCGTCCGGTTTGCTCTGGAGTGAAAGCATTTGGCACCTAGAGCCGCGGGCCCAACGCAAAGCCCGAAGCTTGGAAGCGATCAAGAAGGTCGAGAATGACCCGATACTGTTTATCACGGTGGGGCGAATCTTCTGGGGCGAACGGCGTCTTGAAAAGGCCATGACCTGGTTCGAAAAGGCCATCGTCTCAAATAGCGACCTCGGCGATGCCTGGGCCTGGTATTATAAGTTCTTGTTACAGCATGGCACAGATGTATGTTCTTACCTCCCTCCCTCCCTTTCCTTTTCCTTTTTCCAAGAAGACAGCCTTTCTCTAACACCGGTCCGTCCACAGGAAAAACGGACCGACGTCATCTCGAAATGCATCTTATCGGAACCCAAACACGGCGAAATCTGGCAATCGATCGCCAAAGATCCAGCTAATGCTTATAAATCGACCGAGGAGATCCTCAAGATGGTTGCAGACAGTCTCACTCAATAAGGGCATGGACATGGATATCCTGTTGCTTCTGAAGGAAAGGGACAGACCAATCAATCCATCTTATTTATTGCATGTATATTATCATACCGTTTTCACTAGATCTTATGCCTTACGGCCCAGGACAGGCGTTTGGAGTAGGAAATAAGCGAGAGAACTTGATTGACACTCGGATTGGTGTATTCCTCTGAGACATGATAAGATTTATGGGATATTTTTCCTTTCCGTCCGAGTTTATGGCTACCATATTATGGCCACCATCATTACCCAATGCAAAAAAAAAAAAACTCTATGACTGTGACCGATCGAGACGTCGGGCGGGCATTCCATGATGAAATAGCACATCCAAGAAAAGCCATCCGTATATATAGTACTAAAAAGTATGAGGTGTAGTAGGACAAGACGCAGAAGATTCGCTAATGAATCACGACTTAGCCAGCCGTTCTGATCGTTATCAGGAGTGCTGTGCTGCGCTGCTTGGGCCCGTCAGGATAAAACTACAATGGCTCAAGCAGGCCTCGGGGATCGAATCGGTGAATATCGCATCCTCGCTGCTGTTGGTTGTGTTCTTCCGTCTCTCTCGCTAAGTGTTCGAAGTAGGCTGGAAGTGGACTTGATGAATGGTGTATGAAGTGGAATCGGACGGGTTTGTGATAGGTAGGAAAGAGTAGAAAAGCCAATATCAAACTCCGAAGCCAGAATGCATTAAGCGACAATGCCACACTGTCAGTGGCTATCCAATACTCCCAGGACGCCCTTTAACCTTTCCCAAACAGAGATGCTGCAAATAATCGCCATATGTTTTCGATGGACTAACTGTCGGAGTTGATTGAGGAATAGAGGTGAATGGCAACAAGGATCGAAATGTTGTGAACGGAAAGAAATGGTGTCGTAAGTGACAAAGAGAAGCACTAAGCAGCCATCGAGAGACACTCTTCTAGCAATGCGTCCAGTTGGTCTTGGTCGCTCGATGTGGCACCTTCGAATATATCTGCTTCATCAATGTCCATTTCATCGACGTAGCCCACGGGCTTTCTGTCTTCTAGTCCACCGCGCTCTTGTTTGTCGGCTTCTAGTTCGTCTTCAAGATAGCCTCCCATGATTTGATCCACGATTAACGGCATATGGCTCAAGACCCCACTTCCGATTTCTAAAGATAATCGAAGATCTCTGACTCCAAGTGCGCTGCGAGTACTGGCTTCCTTGGCCTCGACGGGAAGCAAGCCAGTCGCGCTGTCTTTGGCGATTTCTCCCCGAGTGAAAGCTAGTTCTTCTCTCTCCAGTTGCTGTTTGTATGACCGTTTCAGCATACCATTTATAGTACCGGAGGGGCCGTTCGATCTCGTCCGGGAAAACACGACCGAAAGGACCTCCTTAACGAAAGTTTCGGTTGCAATCGCCATGAACTCGGCGCATGCGACGCCCGCGCCGTTTACGACAGATTCTTCGTAGCACATTGGGACCATCCGCGCGTGTATTGATTCTGCATCAGGAAATTCGCCGGTTTCTTGGGCGAGCGACTGTTCATATCGTTTTCGAACTTCCAACTCCCAATCTAAAACAGGGCGCAAGTGGTAAGCCTCGATTCGCAAAACCACCGCGTGCGGTGGAAAACTTACTTGTCATATTCAAGCCACCCGCGCTTGCGGGAACCTGGTTGGGCACCCTGACCTGTTTAGCCAGGTGGTATTCCTCCAATTCACTGGGTATAGTCTCGTGCGGGTCACGCTAGGTAGGAGCAGGCTGTTAGGCTATGTTTAAGTTCGTGCGGGGAGATATAGCACTATCTCGTTTGAAGCATACCTCTGGAATTCCCTTGATCCGCCGGCGATCTCTGGGAGGCAGTTGCATGACTTCGGTCTTGAGTCGCTGTTCTGCGGCATCTCCAGAGGTCGGTTTTGACACCACGGAGGGCTTGTCGTTCGCGGAGACCCAACTTGCAACACCATGGTCGGGGAGATCCCTCGTGAGGTTCCCAATGATCGCGCAGACAAAGTTATTGTGGAGATGTTCGGTTTTCGGGTCGGCGCATATCATCAAGTCGATGCGCGATGCGAGCTCATCTTGATTCAATTCTCCTGTACGATGAGGCAGAAGCACGTTAGTGAACAATGGAAAAGTGTCACAGGCAGAGGTATGAACAAGTCAAGCCAGCATCAAATCGGCGGCACATACCTAATAGAAAGCCGGAGGTAGCTTGCTTGTACTCAGTCCACTTGTCGCCAATAGCGGCTTTCAGCTCCGTGTAGACAGGCTCCAAATCCAGTCGCGGGACGGATATTAGGGCTTTAGTAGATTTCTGAGTGGTTGAAGAACTGGGAGCCGTATTTTTGGATGAAGAGAGTGCGGCAGACGCAGAGTCTGTTCGACTCAGTGCCGCAGGGTCAATCTGCATGGTCGGGGCTGGGGATCGCGGAGGCGCGACGGGCTGCGCGAAGCCGGGGCGGAGGTGAATCACACCTTCATGAAGGGGAAGAGGTGCCGAAAATGCGGAATCCGATGGGCAAGACACAGTATTCGATGAATGAATGCACAAATGGATGGAATCACGATGGAAATGGCGGCGGGTGGATGGCCAGAATTGGGCGAGTTGATGGAAGGAGTTCCAGCTGCTCGACTGTGACTGCGAAAGCGAAGCGGACGAGCTTCCCCGCCAATTGGTTTTATACTTTCATACTCGAGTCACCACAACTACGCGAATATACTTCGTATTTTTACTACGCATATAGTTTGACTGCTTCCTCGTCTAGCACCCCAAACAGCCGCCCGATTTCGTCGGAGATTCCCTCGATTTCTTTCGATAGCTGCCCCGTCACGAGCACTATTGATCAGGTCAGACGGAGCCCCCCTCCAAAGCACGGCCCTGAAAGTACATACCGTATGCATATAGCAGCGCATAATCTTCATCTGTAGACGATCTAGATGCTTCCAAGTCCTTGCGGTAGTGGAAAAGACGTGCAAGTAGTCGATCTCGCGCATGCTCAACGTTGGGCAAATTATCGTTCAGTGGATACCCCAACTTCATGGAAGAGGCCATAACTGAGAACTTGGTTAGATGATTATGTGTAATGAATATAGAGTGCTTACAGGACAATAAGTGACTGATGCGAGAGGACAAATGCCGGCGCTCTCGCACCGTATAGTCAAGGATAGCAAGCTCTCCCTCCGAGGCCGTCATATTCTTGACCAACTCGAGGTTCATTGCGACAAAGCTATTGACCATGCTGCGCGTGCGCACAAGAAGGTTGGTGTAAGCAGCATCCGGGAATGCTTGCTTTAGTTGGAATTCAGAGCGGGCAGAGGCTTGAAGGGACTCCAAATGAGATATGTATCGTTCAACCTCGAGTTTATCCCTAGCAGTGATGAATTCCGTCGGCTGTTTCAGATCGTAAGTTGCAGATAATGGACCAGACTTCCAGATAAGGCTCATTCGAAGCCACAACAGGGCAAGCCCATCCTTTAGCCTCTTGCGTGCACTGATCGGCCAGATCAACCTTGTGATGATCACTCCCCAGATGCAGCCTGAGAACACAGCTACAACTCGATGGAGAGCGATCTTGGTGATTACCGGGTCGTCCCCCCCTTCGTCTACATCGCCCTGGCCATCTTTCTGAGTCAGTGAGTAGGCATACAAGACAGAAAGATTGTAGGTAAGCATGATGAAGCGCCCCATCGGACCTTGGCGTTTGACGATGATAATGTAGGCGGTCCAAGTTGACATGATTAGACCGACAAACGCAAGAGCGTATGCATTCCCGCCAGTGATATACCAAGACAATATAGCACATCCCGCGCCAAGGCATGTACCGAGGAAACGCGCGGACCCAGTTGTATTGGATGAGCCGATTGTCATCGAGCAGACCAACATGTAGGAGAGCAAACCCCATTCACCTCGCCAGTGAGAGTAGATCGGTCTAGTCGATGAGATGAAGGATGGCAAGGCGTAAAGTGCTGCACCGGCGCCGACCTTGATCGCAAACTTTGTATCATCGCGTCGGAACACGCCGAGTGATTTCCATAGTCGATACCCGAATCTGGCACTCCTAGGTGACTTGCTGGGGGTATTTTGAAGATCTTCAGTGCTACCCAGCGGAGGAGTGATGATGCCTCTTGGGTTTGAATTGATTAACGGTTGATCTGTGTTCGGTCAACAAAAGCTGGATTCAAGTATAACGGAATCCAATTCAACACACCAGAGAACCTTTTCCGCTCTGATTCGCCTCTACGCCAGAATCTCAACCAGATCCACGACCGGCCATGCGGTCGTTCTTCAGATTCGAGTTGCAGTTCATCTAGAATCGCGAGCAGTTCTTTCAACTGTTCGCCGAACTCGAGCAACGAGAAACTGAAATGCCCACAACTAGCGGCGACCTCCTCAAGATCGGCTTCGAACTCGAGGTTTTTGATCTTAAGTATTTCCTTCCGTCGGTATATAGTCTTCAAGGCTTCTTCTCGAGACTCTCGATAGAGCTCAAGGGCGCGGTCCAGACTTGTGCGAAATCTGCTGTCAATAGAAACCTTGTAGTCCGGAGCTGGAGTGAAAGGGATCTCATTGAATATCTCCTTTAGCGTGAAAGCAAGGGCCCGCTACTGATCATCAGCGATGCGTTGGTTACTTTATAGAAGGCCGACTTACCATAGAGGGCCCTAGATGGTCTATAAAGATGGCGAATATATCGGCAGGAAGCAAGTTGGGGGCCGCTTCCGATTCAGAAGTCTGCACCCGGCTTAATGCCGGCCGAACAGTTTCAGGTTCTGAAAGCTCTTCTTCCGGCCTCTCATCAATTGGCTCAAGCCGATCCTCAGGTAGCGACCAAGGGCTCATTGGTCTATGCGAGTCAAGAGAGCCGTGGAAGGAAGCATTTGGACTATGCATAAAAGGCATGGGTTTGCTCTGTTTCAATAGCTGGAACTGCAAGGAAGCAGCACTGCGTAATCCGCCCATGTTGTGCGTTATATCTTGCACCCATCGTACAAGGTGCTTTTCCAGCCTATATTCCTTCTCGGTTCCTCTCACGTAGTGTTCGAGTTTTGCCTCTTTGACAAGGGAATCAAGTTGGCCATAAGCCTTTTTATGCCGTGCTGCCGCATCCAAAAATTCTGCGGCCTGGAACTCCTCTTCTGACCCACTCAAAAAGCCCTCCGTGATAAGGGCAAGCATTGATGCCATTGCCTCGGTGACTTCAGTGAGGTTGGCTCGTAACTTCTTCCGCGCAGAGATCGGGAATATCAGGAACGAGACCGCTACAGTTGCCGTGACGCCCATGAGAATCATTTTCAGCACTTGAGATATCTTCGCAAAGGATAAATCCCCGGCCTGGACTGCACCTTCCTTCGTCAAGACGCTTATAGTCGAGAGCGACGCCAACGAGCATGCAACATTGACGAGCGGATCGCCCAATCTCTGTTTTGTCCACCCAATGAAACCCAATCCACCTCCACAGAAGACAATGAGAACAACGGCATGCCCAAGCGGAATCTGGCGCACGGTATCCTGGAAGAACATCGAAACGAACATACTCGTGATTGAAACGAATGTCGTGTAGAGGAAAGCGAGAAGCGCACATACTAGCGCTTTGATCATACTTCCCTGCGACCTGGCCGGGTGAAAGTAAACCGTTATGGTGGCCACCATATGCTTGCTATCCTGATGGCCGAGAAACGCCGCGAGTAGTGGAACAAAGGTCGGTAAAGACCCAAGCAGATAGGCAAGGCTGCATTTCAGAACGCCGATACCCAGCTCCGAGGAGATGAATTGTCGTAACGCAAGGGATTGTTCCCATATTTTTCCTTTCACGCGGGATGAAAGGCCCTCAGGTCCCAGTCGAAGCTCTCCGGAGAGAAGTCCACGTCGTTCTTCATCGTCTACAGGGCCGTTGGGCTCAGTCCGCGAATTCCGGAGGTGTACGAGGCCTCTCAGGCGCTGGCCGGTTTTGGGGAGAATAAAAGACGTCTGGCGTAGCTGGGATAAGAATTTGCGGTTAGCACTGATTCCGAACTACTCTCGTGTGAGAGGCTGGTTGTGGGTAGCTGCGTCATGTAAAGCGCTCAGAGCCTCTTACCTTCTGAGAGCGGAGAAATTGCTGGGAGCCGGTCGACGAGTCCCCAAACGCAGACATGGCCTCATCTCATATTTGCTTCGTATGTTTACGCAACCGGGTGAATCGTGTTGTCGGAAGCGGAGACGTCGCGAGTGAAACTGCAAGATGACATGGCTGAAGCTTCGATCACCACCATCGGCATTGTTACTTATGCTCTTATTGCCACGGCAGGTTCCTTTTTTAGTACACGCACTAATAACAAAAAGGAAAATGATAACCATCGGCTAGCAGACTACGAATACTCTATACGGAGGTACCCGACCTTGATTATTTCAATCCCTCGACCTGCCACACCTTGACTGCTGCATCCGCACCAGCAGAGGCAATTTTGGAGCCGCCAGCAATCCATGCGACACCGTTGACTCCCTCCTTGTGAGCATGTGACACCTGCAGCCAGTCCCCTGGTGCTGTCAAGCTCCAGACGAAGATGTTTGTGTCCAAGCCACCACTGGCAACGTGGGTGCCATTGTTGTTCCATGCAATGGAGGTGATTCGAGACGTGTGGGCTGTCCAACGGTCAACCACCAAGCTACCGTCGGTAACTTTGTACACAAGCACACGACCACGCGAGTCTCCAATAGCAATATTGGAGCCATCCGGTGAAAAAGCAAGGACAGACACGGAGTCTTGAGATCCCTTGATATCCCTCTTTGGTGTTAATGTGGACCCGGAGATGTCGCAAATCTGGACTATGGCGTCTTCGCGCCCGATCGCTGCTATATTGCCGTGTGAAGCCACAGCAGTGACAGAGTCCGCCTTAAATTCTCCTACTTTTTGACCGTCTTTGTGAATCTCAACAGATTCGGGCGTCGCCACCAAGGCAATTGCGTTCCCAGCGGCAATGCCCTTGGGTTGTCCAGACAACTTGAACGAAGTGCCGGTGTACGTTTTGGCACCGACGTCAATGGAACGAATAGTGTCATCCCATCCAACACTGTATATTCTCCCTGCACCTTCCTGGGTTGGTGCGAGACCTGCGATGTAGGAAGGGTGACGATCTCCTTCAATGTCCTCCGCGGTTCCCTTTGGAACATTCCAACTGCAAACCCTTCCATCGAAACTTCCAGTCCACAGTGTTTCATCTCCACCCGAACCAAATGTGGTCATAGATGTGATGTTCTTCTGATGGCCGTGGAAAACTTGTCTAGGCTCCGGTGTTCCTTCAACAAGGTAATTCAAGTCACCGCTTAGTGACAAACTAAGGAGCAGGTTGTCGCTCCTGCCTGGGGGCCAGACCACGCCAACCTGTTGATCCTGAACGTTTGTACTTCCTTCGCCGCCAATATACCAGTTCTGAGTGGCCTTGCCAGCCTCCACGTCCCATATCTTGACGGTCTTGTCTGCACTCGCTGTGACGAACTTGCGTGAGTCCTTGGACCACGAAACAGCGAGGATGCTTCCTTTGTGCTCGCCTTCTCCAATTTGGCCTTTAACCTCCCCAGTCTTGCCGTCATACAACCAGATCTTTCTGTCGGCACCGACACTGACTAATGTCGAGCCATCGGGGCTGAAGCCAACGCCATATATGTAGTTAGTATGCTTGTCGCGAATGCCATTGTTAAACTTAAACGGCGCCCCGTGATAGAAGACCATGTTCATGTCATCACCAGCGGCGGCAGCGCGCAATGGTCGTTGTTGACGAATCGAAACAGTATTGATGGGTTGAGTATGGCCGCGAATTTCGCCGACAGTGTTTCCGCTATCCCAAGTAATGCAGTGCCCGTATCTTTGCTTCCCATCTCCAACGGCGATAATGCGCTGAGAATCGCCGTCCCAAGCAATGTCGTTGATCCGGCCATTAACAATGCTGTATTCCCCCTTTGTGAGCCCATCGCCGACACAGTCCCAGACTCGGACTATACCACTAGCATCTCCACTAGCAACATAGAAACCAGAGGGGGCGAATCGGGCGACTGTGGTCTGTGTTTTGTGTTCGGTGTATTGCCGCGCGACTCCCGGGTCGTCGATCGAACGTACGAAGATGGATTTATTCGACTACGGACAGGAAGTCCATTCGATTAACCCAATGTTTTATAGATCTGGATAGTATGAGTAGCTGCACAACGGAGTCTGACATACTGCATATGCGAGGCGTTCACCCTTCGCATCGGAGGAGAGCTGGGTGGGCTGACCCCGCGTAGTGGAGGGGCTGGCGGCCCAGATCGATTCTGGGATTAAATGTTAGCGAGAATCGCACAGAAGCGAGTTTAATAAGACAAGTCTGACCATTCGTGATTGCCATGATTAGGCTAACTAGACACAGGGTTGAGTGAGGATAGTTGAGATGCAACAGATTGATGGAGCGGAGAAGAGGGAGAGGCTGGAGGATACCTTTGTTTACCCGCTCGGTGCCTGGTGGATCGCCCTCGTCATATTGCACAGCCAGCCTAGAATATCTGAAGGAAAAGAAGGATTGGCAATCTGCATCGGCACATTACTTGAATCTATCGTGGTGATATTGGATAAAATACATGATTCTATAGAATCAAGCCCCACGCCGGGGACACAGTTGGTATGATATAGTACATTGCTCCCTGTTGATGCCAGCATTCATCACACGATAACGAGACAGAAAATACAGAGAAAACACGAGATAGACAAGAATTATAGTTTGCTTTGATGTCGCAGCGCCTCTTCACTCCTTTCCATAGAAACCCCTTTCCAGCTTATATCTCACTGCCTGTGCTAGGATTTCCGGATGACCGTGCACACTAGGCATGAGACCCAGGCCGATGGCTCTTCGGATTGCCTTTCCCAGCTTGCGTTGGTTGACGGCGCGCAGACCAGTCACATTCCTATGCTTGATACGACCCATATGAGTCACGTATTCGGTCATCATGGAGAAATTCTGCAAGGTAAGGATTAGCCAGTACTCGCCGGCTTAAAACTTCAGATATTCTACACCGGAGGTCGTACCTTGTATTGATCTAACGGGTTGAGATTGAGAGCATCAAAGACGTCTGTGGCCGGGGCCTGGTTTCTCTTCCATTTCTTCTGTTCGGCGGGGCTGAGATCGTGAGGAGAATAGATGTCACCGGGCTGGAAGGGGCGATATGCAAAGCGTTCCATAGCACGACCTTCATGTTGCACCCTCTGCTCCTCTTTGAATTTGGTACGATCTCTAGTACCTCCCCGGATTTTTGCACTTCTGTTGTGGTTGCCTAAATTCCAGAGAGGTTAGCAGATTCCTCCTGATATTTATACCACTTATCAGTAGGGTCTGGACTTACTGTATTTCGGTTTGGATTGTGATAGCGAGCTCTGTAGGGCGGCAATTGTAGCAGCACCGGTTATTGTTGAATTGAAGCGGCAAGCCAATCGCACAGGCGATGCAATGGGCCGTAACGGGGCAAAAGAAGATAGGTAAAATGACATTGTGCGGACTGAGCCTCTGGTTCTCCAGCAGATGGGGGTTGATGGTAAAAGTTGATGGGGAACAATCGGAATTATTTTGGAGTGCCAAGACTTGCAGAGAGCTCCGCATGACTTAATCAAGATAATTTAAGATTCGACTCAAGCTACAACTCGAATCCCAACGCGACGCAGCTCACCTCTTTCAACCTAGTTTCGTGCACTTTGTCTTGTCAAATGCATTGAAACTGTTACTGCTTACTATTTTGCCCTCAATTTTTGAGGTAATTGGCACTATACCGGCAGCGACAGGCCAACATGCAGTCCCGACTCACAAGGAGTGTCTTTCGAGCGATCCTCAACAATGAGCCGCTTTCGTCGCCCCAATGCCGCCATAGATCTCTGCACACTGTCCGGACATATCGATCTCGAAAAGCAACGTCTGGCCCTTCATATATTCAGCGTCGTGGGCTCTTTGCATTCAACATCACACCGCCCAAGGCCCCCCCTGCAACATTGCTATCTGAAATCGGCCTGAAACCGATGACGGATCTCCTGAGATCCTTGACAGATCAGAGCAGAGGACCGGGAAATGATGTTCTAGCAAAGGCTTTCCAAGACTTCTTCGAAACACGCGCGGGAGAGCCGGGGATAATAACACATTTCCAAGCGCGTCTGCTCAGCACGACATGGAAACACTTACGAGCTCACGAGGAGGAGTTGGAATCCGAGGACTGGCACAGGGTATTCTCTACAGAAAGCCTGGAGAACATGCTCTATGTTCTGTCAGAAGCTACTTGCCTACCCGAGGCGCGTGAGATTGCCCGCAAGGTCGCGCGTTACGCCTTCCATGAGCTTTGCGAAGACCACGGATCCGGCCGAAACCGAATCAATCGAAACGCGCTTCTTACTTATATAGATATTCAGGCCCTCAATGGCAACCCGGAAGAGGCACGACACACTGTGGAGACATTCTGGTATCGATTACGGAAGATTAGTCCTTCGCCGTGGCTCACGGTGATGAGAGGTTTTGCGATCGAGAACGATAGCCGTCAGATGAGACGGATTGCCGAAAAGTCCGATGGAAACGGCCTCACCTTTGATTCCACCTCACAGGAAGGCTTGGTCAAGCTTCTCGTTGGACAAGATCTCCTCTCTGCGGCTAAAGCAGTCTACGAATGCCCTTTGGTCGAATGCCAGGAACCCAATTTGTCAACCAAGCTTGCCATCCTGAAGTACGCTATTTTGAACTCCAATACCGCCGGATTGGGGCCTCTTTTCGAATCTCTGGAAACCGTTCCTATTCCGCAGACTATCGGGATTAGACTGCTCTGGGATGCCGCCCACGGGAAAGATGCATCATTTATAGCCAAAAATGTGGAACTTTTAGCGGCAGAAAATCCTGACGTGATGAAATCTCTCACCATTTCCTGCGTCAATGATCTGGTAGAGTATGCCAACTCTACCAAGAACCCTACGCTGGCATCAGGTTTCGCGGATTTGGCTTCCGCATGGGACCTTATACCTGACTGCCAGACCCAACTTTTACAACTAGAGTCGCGTATCCAGGCAGGTGATGTTGGTCAAGCGTTACAGTCTCTAGGGGAGCTCGAGGACATGGACAATACAGCGCCCGAAAACCTCCACTTGATGAATAAACTTATCACGATGCTCTGCTGGTCAGGGCATGATGATACTATATTCGATCACGTCTCATCTTTCCTTGACCCGCTATTCGAGAGCAACGTGCGTCTAGAAGCTGACACGCTTGCCGCATTGACACACCTGCTAGTCTACCGCCATGACTGGGAAGGTGTCTCCGAACTGCTTCGCCCTCGGCTGGGCTCTTACGAGTCCGAAGAACGAGCCAAAGTGCGTAATGCACTAGCAAACTTCATCTTGGACACTGCACAAGATAACGACCAAGCCTGGAACGCATACAACCTCCTCCAACTTGCCTTCCCAGAAACTGGTGTCGCCAAACGTACGGAGATCATGACCTCCTTCTACAAGCGCGAACGCAGCGACCTCGCTTTCCTCGTCTTCGGCCACATGCGCCAAGCTGAAAACTTCTCCCAGCGGCCCAAACCAGATACATACGCCCGCTGCTTTCAGGGGATTGCCCGAACCCAAGACGCCAAACACCTCGAACTCGTCCACAACATGCTCAAACTCGACACCGAAGTCGACCTCAACATTCGCCTGCTGAACTGGCTCATGCTCGCGTACGCCGAATGCGACAAGGCTGAGAAGAGCATGGCTATATTCCGCGAGATTTTGCAGTCTGAGGATGGCCCTTCGCATCGGACCATCTCATTCTTCTTCAAGGTCTGTGAGAAACACGCCACAGGCGCCCAGGAGGCTATCAAGATGATGGAAAAACTCAAAAAGCTCGATGTCTCCGTCGACCGAAGACTGTACATGGCGTACGTCGAGGCCCTTGCTGCACAATGCGAGTTTGATCTCGCAACCAAGGCCCTCGATGCTATGGCTGAGGTCACGGGGTATGAGCCGACGTTTTCCTCGTGAGTACCCTTCCTTTCTCTCGCTTATAACAAGAAAAGATCAGAAACCCCCTAACACGATCTTAGAATCGGCCTCCTCTACAACGCAATCCCGTTCCAGTACTGGAAGGATGAAGTCGAGAAATGGGCGAAAGAGAAGCATCCCAATTTCTGGAAACAGCTCGAGGGCCTCGAGCGTACGGAGCACGAGGAAGGACAAAGGATCGAGTTACCTGGGACCGAGTGGCTTTCTAGATATCTTTGATTGATTGCGGGGGGTCATCTGTATATAATTCATTGGTCAACTATCATGATTGGATATGATATGATATAATGAGCGTGTGTATAGATAAATTTCCATGATGGCTTCGAAGGGGTTACCCCAAACTTTTATAGAATAAGCGCAAAATTTATATTGAAATGTCCATTAAAATTGTATCTCTTCACTTTTCTGTATCCCTGCAACTGAACAAAAGGGTAAACTCATACGAAGCATTACTTGTAACGCTGCAAATACACACTATTACTGCGGGAATCAAAGATGCATGGTATGAGACAGGGGTGTCCTCATTCCGCGACTGTCTAAACAGATTTATGCTTGGGACTGTGCAAGTCGTTTGGTCATGCTGTAATCCTGTCAGAAGGTGGACACAGGGGTGGATAAAGTCAAGGTAACTCACAAGTTGAAGAATGAGAATTGGCTTGGGCCGCTACCGTACTCGTACACGAAGCGACTGGCAAGGTGACTGCCGAAGATAGCTCGTAGATAGCTCTCGGGAACCTATCTCGCTGTTAGTATGTGGTCTCGTCATTAAATAATAATGTATGTGATAGAATCTTACCCGCTTAAGTATCGTATCTAGACCTATCTTGTTGAGTAGCAGCTTGGGCAGAGCGTCGTTAAGGACAGAGCGACGAAGGTCCACATTATCCCAAAGCTCTGTCTTCTGCAGCTCCTCGTCGAGCTGTGTGATGGCCAAACTAAGCCTGTCGCTGAGTACGCTGCGGGGAAGACCGGTCTGCTCGTGCTCGCGCCAAATTGCTTCGAATTCGAGCGTGGCATTCTCCTTGATGACTTCCTGGACCTGTTTCACGTATTCACCATAAAAGGCAGGAGCACTGCCGTCTTCCCCGACACACATATTCTCCACGAATCCTTGGTCATCAAAAGATAGCGAGGCCAGGACCTCCAAGGACGAAGAAGTCACACCACCCTTGTTGGCAGAGGCATCTTTGAAAAGAATGCAGCCCGCTTTCTCGAGTCGGAGCTTGCTGTCCTGGGTGATGAACAGATTGGCGCCCTCAACAATGTAAGGGATAGTGGATTTGCCGTCTTTGATGAGCTTTCCAACAGTAGAAAGATCAATCGATTCAGGACGTCCACCGCAGGGAACGAAGGTGTCGTAGGCCGAATCGTTACGGAGATGGAACAAGTTGCGGAAGACCATGCCGTTATGAACGACCTCGCCACTGGGCAGTTGAATATTGCTTTCATCCACTAGGACGCGGTAGCCTTCAGGTGAAAGCTTCGTCACGTCAAATTCAGAGATGGTCACCCGCTTCTTAGCCAGACGCACGAGTTCATCACGGTCCAACCCTTGAGGGTCTACGATGACACCGGATCCATCAACGATAGCAGTGTATTTCTCGTTGGCCAGGAGGATTTCATTGGAGCCTAGGTCACCGTCGGGCCCACCAGTCTGCAGTTTGCGGATTGTGGAGGGATCAATCTTGAGTTTGCGGTAAATTCCAAGGACATATTGGCGGACTGACAAGGTGGTCATACCATACGTATCGTGTGGGATACCACCTAGACGGGGACTCTTGCCTGTGAAGAAGGACTTCCACCAAGGGGCGCCGCGGTTCCGGGCATGCTCGGTAGCCCAGTCAACCAATTCGGCGGTGTTCTCATCAGGGCCCATGAAGAGAATCTCATCTTTGCCGTGCAGATCGACAATAGGGTCCTTGATTCCGGGGCTAACAGGGGGCAACAGAAGGTCTAGGATACTGTCGATATACTTTTCGAAAGCAACACGAGCTTTGTCCTGGTGATTGACGTCGAGAAGGATGACTCCCTTTGCTCCACCTTCGGGAATATCCTTGTTCTTCCGCTGTTGTGTATTGGCGAGATTGTAGTTTTCGTCAAACAATGAGCGGGCATTGATACTGTATGCTTCCTTGTTTCGGCTCTTCACGATACGGATACCACCTCGAGCAATGTCTCGGAAGCGGAGATGGAATCCACGGAATTCAGAGCTGATAACCAAAAACATTCCATATAGTCGCTGAGGATACTCATGTTCTGGAAGGAAGGCCGGGTTAAGCCGGAAGCTCAGAGCCACCTTGGTCGGTGTGAAGAAGTTGGTCTTAAGAATTGACGCATTGAAGACACGGAAAGCACTCATGACCATTTCGTCATGCTCATTCGCGGCCGTGCTGGAAATGAGTTGCTTCAGCTGCCGTCCGTCCAGAACCTGGTCGACTTGAAGACGCAGGTAGCTCAGGGTCGGGAGGAAGTCATCCTCAGCCGGGCCACGGGTTTGGACGTAGTGGGTGTTGGCGAAATCAAGATAAAGCTTGTGAATCAGGTTAGGATACTTGTTGACAATCTCTGCGATATAGTCGGAGGTAAACGTCTCCGTACGCAGCCTTTTCTTGATCTTCGACAGTAACTCTGCGTGGGCACTATTGTTTGAATCCAGGAGGTCGGTGAGGGAGGTATATTCTGAACCAAGGCGGTTCAAGAACTGCTGGACAAAGACCCACGCGCAGTGGGCATAGATGGTCTCTTGCAAGCTAAGACGTCCGCTGGCGAAGTGATGCTGGAATCGGTTCTGCGGAACGCAGTACAGAAGAGATACTTCTTTGATGATTTGATGGATGGCGGCCTCGATGGGGGGATATTTGGCAGCAATCTCCGTGTTTTTCAGAGGACGTAGATAGAGCGAGATGACGGTGATACCGTTTGAAAAGTTCTCCAAGTACTTTCGCGAGCTCGTCAGGCGGTAGTAGTGATAAAGGTCAGAGAGGGCGCTGAACAAGCCCATTGCAGAGCCTTGGCGGTAGGCAATGACAAGACGCTTTTCGCGAGATTTCTCAATCTCAAACATCTCGATGACGGGGCCGGCCCGAGAAACGGCATTGCTGATGATCTCCTGGTAGACAGCTTTGGTGTTGGTTGTTGCCTTTTGCAAGAACCTCTTCTCGCCAATAACTTCAATGTTTGTCTCGTTGGGATCGGGGTTAGGGTTGACGAATTGGCACTTGTACACGAAGTAGCAACGTAGCTGCTGGCCATCATCGCCAGGGACTGGAGTGGGAGAGCGGAATGTCTCAACGCGGTAGCTGTTTTCACGTGTTGAACCGTCCACGTATTTCTTGTCAATTCTTTGTTCATAGCGCGGACCGTCAACGCTGGAAAAACCAGGCTTGCTGGTATCGATATAGACAGCATGATCTTCTGCTTCCTTGTCTAACCGGATCTCCAGCTTTTTGTCGTCGCGCGCATAGGCTGCAACCTTGGCAGCGTATAAAGAAAGGATTTGTGTCACAATGGCTTCAACGGTCTCCGTTTGAAAGTATGTGTCATCAATTCCGAGCTGGTTATAGAACCATTCTGTTTCTCCCACGACGAACTCTGCGGGAATGAACCCCTTCTTTTCTAATTGATCCATAACTAATTGCACACATAACATTAGTATTGCAACTCGAGATGCTTGATACGGAGAGAAAAGCGCACCTTGCTCCATTTGATGTTCCTTGCCCTCGAACTTTGCAGCAATGTAACCGGGGTCCTCTTCGGACAGAATTCGGTGAGGGCTGCCCGGAATGGCCAGATGAGTCGGCTGAGGGGACGGAAGCCGAACACTTGATCCTGCTACATTGTCGAGAATCTTGTTGTGCGGCTGTCTTTGAAAGCCAATTGGGGTACCAGCACCTGATGAGGCGCCATCATTACTGCCAAAGAGCTTAGGTGCAGGGCGAACGGGCAGCTGATTGCTGCCATTGCCGTTGATGTGCACATCAGGAAGCGATGGATCTGAGGGGGCAGGAGACACCATGGCGAGGGAAATGTGACGGGTGACTGTGTGCAGTAGACTTGATGAAAAAGAGAGAGAGCTGTTGGACACTGGCAAAGAAGTAAGCAAAGGGCAGCGTTGAGGATGTACAAGTCCAGAAAATAAAATGGGGAAGCTAGCGGGGGACGATAAGAAGGATACACAGAAGGCGCAAGGAACACGGAGCTCCAGAGATAAAGAGATACATAAACGGTGAGGAGCTGAGTCACAGCTGCCAACAAGGGATGTCCGGACTTACCTCAAGGCTCAAAGCAGTGCCCCCGAAGTATTCAAATATGATCCAGGGCAATGACGAAATAATGGGTCGAAGCTTATCGGGGAAGGAAACCCAAGGGAAGGTCTAACTTGGGCAGTGGCTTTGGAGGGAGAATGAAAACTGATTTTTATTATTCAGACAAACACTGTCAAAGCAGCAGCGGTGGGCTCTTTATATAGCTCCGGGCACGCTGTCTGGTTCAGATCAGAGTCATGGTTCCAAACTACGGAGTATACATTGATACGGGCCTGTATCAGCTTTACAAAGATTTGCTTCTTTTCCGGTGCTATGCGCGATCAGCCACTTCAGGCACCATAGTGGCCGGCCCGGGGGCGAGTCTCGACCTCAATTCCTGCTGATCGCAGATGATACCTTGGGGGCGCTAGCTCCACGTTTTCTTTCTTCGAGTGACAGTTCTAGTAGTGCAGCTGGATGCCCAGAGTATTACTTGCCATCAATACATAATGCATCAGTTTCTTCCATGCTTCGCTGAACTTACCCCCAGTTCAACAGTGACCACAGAGTAAGTCTGTGCCGAGCCTCCTCTTTTTGACCCCTCCTACTCCGTACCTTTCCCTTATCTCGAGATCTATCAAAATAAATCCAACGCCCCAGCCAGCTGCGCACCTTGTAACAGTGGTGGATCCCAGCTAGAGTTAGCGCCTCCTACTAACTTCAGACGTGCCATGAAAAAAAAATATCGCTGCGTGGTAACGTGATTGGCTGTCAAGGGGCTAAAATTGGAATAATTGCCTCAAACCTTTGGCAGCGCAAGTCACGAGTGTGGCTGATTGTTCTGAACGGGATTCTGGAAGATACGGCCCCGGGGAATTGCATCAACAACTCGAGCTCGATACAGCACTTGCACTCGTTCAGAAAACAAACAGGGGCAATGGGCAACTGGGGGCCTGGATGTCCAAAACTTTCTAATGCGGAGAGCTGAACGGCCACCGCTTCGGCCTCATGATTCTCATGATTCGCAAGAATGATACCATGAGGCCCAATCAGCTGACTACTCCAGTCTTGTGGCCTGGCTTCCTCCACTTAGTCGCCTGGGAGGGCTGGAAGAGGTTTCCAAAGCGGAATTTCGGTTTGTCATGCTGGCTACTGCCTTGCAAATCATTGCTGCTTGCTGTTGGGATTCTGCAACCCTTGTTCCCTCCGTGTAATTGTACCAGAGGCGAGAAAATGCCGCATTCGATTGCGACGTCGTCGAGTCTCAGGGGGGAGGCATTCCTGCTTCTGCTGCGTTTATCAATTGACCTGCCGGAGCTCCTTTCAAACAGGGAGTAGTCCTGTCAGGCCAAAGCTCATCGGATGCGGGGTTGGCCGATCCTCGACTGTAGGTACCTGGATCTGAGGCGGCCGGCTATCCTCAATCATTCTTAGTGTTTTGCGGGGGAAAAACTCCCCTATGTCCCTTCAATTTGCCATCAACCGTGGACCACGGAGTCCAACTCCCCCAGAACCCTTTCGGATTCGCAATAGTTTCCTAGTATCGCATTTCGCAATCTTTCCAGCATTAAATGCCTCAGATCTCATCCCGCCTGGAACCAATTACCCCATCAAAACCGTTCTTGCCGGACACGTTCCCGAACATGCAGCCATCCAGGAAAAGACCAGGACCAGGTGGGGTTAATTCTCCCGGTTCTTGCATTGGGAGCGCTCGGGCTTTGGTTGGATGAGGTAATAATTGCAAGACGACGGCGCGGAAGACTTCATATTCGCTCTCTTATACTCCATATTCCCACTTAGTTTGGCAGGTGATGCCGACCCCAGTCTTTTCGATGCGGTCGAGGCGTGTCACGGTTCTCAATGATGACGTAGTTGCGTCCGTGTATGAAAAATTCTTACAAGGAGTTTGACCACTCAAGAGACAAGCGCAAGACGTGCTTGAAGGCTGGATTCGGCGTCGAAATCAATTCGGTGTTGTTTCTCAATCTTATCTTGGGGCGGCGGTATCGGCGACGGACGGACTCCCAAGGTGCGGTGAGTACTGAGTATAGCACGATGTTGAGCTCTCCCAACAACCGATTCCAACCCTTATCAATGCACATTTCAAAGAGATAAGGGATATCACGATATGACCTACCTATCCAACGCATTCACACTTTCAAAAAGAGCAACATGCCACTGCATTATTTAGGTTGCAAGATCAGTCAAGTCCTTCTTCATGGCGTGCTTCTGATATCTGGTGGATCTTTTTAGTCTACTGCGTGGCGAATAGTATAAGACTTACCTAGAATTGCTCTCCGTGAGCAACAAGATGACCTCGTACATGCATTATCAGCTGGTCAGGATTAAACCGCTCCTGCAGGCCTGCACTAGCATCCTTGTTATGAGTCAAGACAAGAAGATATGCGGCTGTAACTCATCACCTGTTGGTGCATAACAAACAACGTCATGGAAGCGATAAGGCACATTCTTACTGCCAAGGCAACAGGCATGATCAATTGATACTAGCAGCTTTTATGTTTCAGTCAAATAATACAGCATTCTCGTGGTAGTATAGAGGAGAAGTCTGCTTCACGGATTTGCTCCATCGGTGGCTATCTTTTGCTATGATGATAGGTGAGCCACTGGTGCTTTGTGTTGGTATTGCCTTAAAGCCGAGTAAATTACGAGAGAAGACCTCGAATTAAAATAGTGAAGTCTTGCTAAGTGGCACTCAGGTTGTGTTGATATATTAGTACTCGATACCGAACTTCTGGACCTAAATATATATTCGATGGATAATAACTATGACCCGGTCCAATCACCGTAGACTTACACCATGCTGCTATTAGGTTGCGAGGAGCTCTCACATTGGGAATATCTATCCATGCGAGTTTGGGGAGGAATCTAGCTTTATCTGGCTACTACTAGAGCTTCATCATGGACCAACTTCTCCTTGATCCTCAGGCCTTACCAAGATTACCTCGCAGCTACGAAAGGAGCTTTGTCTAAGATCAGTTGTCTCTATAAGTTGAGCTCTACCATACACGAGGTGTCAATGCTGCCAATACTATCCATGAGTTATACTTCCGATATCGAACCTTGACTCCGGTTATGCCCCAACAAGGAACCCTCATTACCACCTCTAATTCTATACGAAAATCGTTCAACAAAAGTAACTATCGTCTTCCCTTATCCGGAAGATTTAAGAACAAAGCTCGCATCTGGTATTGCACAATAGTTGCCCAAAGTCTCCCAATGTACTCTGACTCGACGATCGCAGAATTAACGACAGCCCGAATTTCAAGGTCAGGCCTTCTCCGATAGCCCAAGCCACAAGGTCGGTCGGTAAGTTCCGCTCCCCGAACGCTAGTCGATAGGGCTACTACTGATGGCTGCCCCAGCTAGATCACCTGAGACTTCTTCGGCATATCGCAGCACATGATCTAGGGGATCGGCTCTCCTTCTTAAGGAATACCTCTCGAGGGGTGGTCTGGGCCTTGAGGTAACAAGGCGATAACAACTGCGCCGAGAAACACCTTGGTGACTACATTGTCCGGAAGATCAATGGTCACCCTGTCGTATGGGCTAGACCGACTATAACACTCGACTTCACAGCAAATCAGGCGGTCATCGACTCAACTGTTTGAGATCTGGTGAGTGAACCTTGGGCCAACAATAAGGTACGCTATCTGCGAAGAGGTTAGTCAGTGGGCGTTAATTAGTATCAGGTGATTATGATGCTGAAGCCCAAAATTCAGGAAGAGCGTTAGTGACCAAGCCAAGAAAAGATTCAACCTCAATGCGCCCAGACACAGGACCCTGGAATTGATCACGACATGGACGACCACCCGCTGATACAGGATGAAGTGTTGATACAGTAAGGCTGCAAACACTGCTATCGGAGCTCATCCATGGTGCCACCATGCCTTGCCTCGCCTGTCTCGTCGTACGTACACACCGCTTCTCAAGAAGAACCCTGATCTCCGGCCAGGGGCCACGTTCCTGATGAAGCGGTGTGGCTATGGAACCACTCAGCGCAGTGTCATTTGTTTGTGAAGTCGTGTGGCGCCCAAACCAATTGGTGTTGGTTGCGAAGATTCGCGGTCTAGAAGCATTGATCTGTGCTGAATCTGTTGATCGATATGGAGTCGAGCTTTCAGTATCGCGTGTTGGCGAGCGATAACACGATAACGCGATAACGGGATAACAGGATAGCAGGATAACGGCTTCCTTTGTCTCAATGCGGCATTTTCAGGTTGTAGCGGATCGGGGGTGGGTTCATTATTAAAGAGGCGCCGCGCCATGTCACACATCTCCTCCAGACTGGAGGCTGTTGAACGCCGTTCCAACTTCTGGGGTACACTTGGAGAGGAAGTGTTAGCCGCGGTGTTGGCCTCACTGACAGTGCTGCCTAGCGTCGGGTTGAGGGCAAGATCAATCCTCACTGATTAGGCGACTGAAACATGACCGTTGCGAGCGTGAAACCAAAGCAACCGCAGGGCAGCAAGGCGAGAGCACCCGTTTTATCCTTGCTGGTTTCTCCGCAAACTGATTGATGTGATCTCCAGAAAAGTACAGCGTAGTTGAGGACACGGTACCTTTGTTGATTTGTTTCCAGCTCATCTCTCTCCTTTGTCCAGGATTTCACCTGCCAGGGGCAACAAGATGGCCCTAAAGGGACACGTATAATGGCCAGTTGTTGGGCTGACCCGCCATGGTGAATCTGGAGCAGCTCCATGTGGTTACACCAGGCAGGCAGCCGGAGAGTAGTCGCATTGCTGCTCCTGAGACCTGAGGAGGGTCGATGAAGCGATTGAGGGCCCCTGACAGGATTCGAAATCAAACAACGATCGCGCACCGTTATTCGCTCAGATTATAATGCGCTTTCTCCCCAGTTCCCGCGAAGAAAGAAAAAGGAACAAGTTGGTGCCTCAGCGTTGCTGGGCCAAAGCTCCTGTTCTGGAGCCCTTTTCTCCAGTTCCTTCAATAACAGGCTAACAGCGGCCATTTTGCAGAGACTTCCCCACAATTCGGCCTGCACACGGACTAGTCTTTCTTGAGTCCCTAACCTCGCTTCCCCATGATTTCCCCATTTGGCAGAGGAAAGCTGTTGCCAACTTGCCGTGGTGGATGAGCGCATCTCCCCCAGAAAAAGATGATGCGTCGCCGGGGCGCTTACCCACCCTTCCGGCGCCCGGCCAGTTGGCTCTTTGCTGAAACCTTCGCATAATAATGGGGACCTACCCGATCTTCTGGGCCGCGGGCAAGATGAGGCGTTGGTGTGGGCTGACTGTTCTCTGACTCTTCTAGCTTCCCGGGAGGACCTTTTGGAGCGTTGAAGATCCTTGGGCCAAGGTAGCCCGCGGACAAACATCTCCGCTGATTGCTGGCTCCATAGAAAAGCGGCGCCCCCTACCCAAGGCACAAAGGGATCGGATGCGTCCTGTTTGATTCCGTCCAAGGTTGTGTGAAATCTTACTGCCCGGGTGTCCAGTCTCATCCGCCTTGCATTTGACTCTGCTGATGTAACAGCTCTTGCCTGGCCTGGTCCTTGTCTTTAGCTCTGCGTGTTATTAGCTGTCAACTCCCGAAACCTCAAACCTTTTATTGCGTTAAGTTGGGCTGGATTCTCCCTTCGCTTTTCGTTCTGGTCCAGGCCCCTACATAAAGACACATCTGTCTCTTTTGAGCCTGTTGTCTCTTTCGTCACTCGCTTAAGAAAAGATATCGTCCTTAAGGTCCTCAATCTTCCAGCCTGCTATCGCTGAAAACTTGAAAGTGATACCATCTCCCACCAGAGCAGAGCTTCTAGAAGACGTCGAGACCAAGGTATGCAATCCCAGCTGAACGACTCCCCCGCTCCCTACGCCGTATACTCTGATCGGCGGTTCTCGGAGCTAGCCTTGACTCTACATAACACCCTGAACACTTGTGATTCCATTTCCATACCATATAAGATCGAGTACACCCAACTAACCATACCAATCACAGACACCAAGCCAATTTACCCACTTTCACAGCAAGACAATAGACGAGCCACAATAAGCTCACTGCCTCTCCTGGCCATTCTCGCCATTCAGACTCAAACACAAGCCGCCTCCTCGATCAAATGGCATCCCCGGCCCCCTCATCCCACACCCGCCCGTCCCTCATCTCCTTAACCTACAGTCAAAAGGACATCTGCTCCGCCCTCATGGCCTCTACCACGCAGAGTCCCAAGTCTCTGGATGTTACAGATACACGAAATAAGGGCTCGTCATCCTCGGCCTTTGAGTATCCGCCACCGCCGCCTCCGTCGCCCGTCGATTCGAGGAGTCCGCATTCCTTCTAGAAATATGGGCTTTCCGCTTTTCCTGTCTTCCTCCCATGCGAGTAATGTCATCATTCCATTTCTTAATTTGGTTCCGCGACTGTAGTCTCTTCCTCCCTCAATGATCAGAGGGAGCGGATAGATTGGTTTGGGAGTACTCGGGTCGGGATATAGGCGTGCCTTTTTTTTTTTTTTTTAAATTAGGGACAATTGGGCTTTTATTCCTTTCTTTTCTTTCTATGGGGTTGGATTGGGAATAGCATGTTATCGGGTTACGTCGTCTCTTTGCTCTAAGGGTTTCTATTCTTGTTCTCCCAGATCCTTTCTTGCTTTTTCTTATATTATCAGACGGTCCAATCTCGAGCGAGTTGATTTACTTCTCACGGTATACAATCGCCGTTTACTGAATTTATTTTTCACGAGCCTGAGTTGGGTTACAGGATGTTATTCCATTCAGTTGAGACTCTTGGAGCGCAAAATGGAGGATTTCAGAGAAAAGTTGACTTGTTGCACATTCCTTCAATCTTAGTCGCGAATAGCTAGTTTCTGTATATACCTAAGTAATTGATGATAAGACACTTCGAGGGAGGTGCCAGCCTGCTAGGTATTTGCTACACAAAGGGCATAGGTTGTAGCACCATCTCATAACCTTCAACAAGAACCATACATACTAGTGCCTAACCTCGCATCTAGAGCAAGATGAGAACAGCATGAATCATTCGCACACTACCACGATCTCCAGCTGAAAGCACGTCCAATGACTTCTATCCCAACCCGCCCGTTTGGGATGATGAAATCCTGGGCCGCAGCTGTCGATCGCATGAACCGTTCCTGCATTTTGCATCGTATGACGCTAACTTGCGTGGAAAACCGGCTCGGGTCGTTCGCGATACTCTGTTAAAGGAGGGTGGGTCTTCAGCTCCAGGTTCCAGTCCCCATATTTCGTTCCTCCGGAAATCCGGGATGTGAAGGAACCAGGAACCTGGGAGCTCGGAATTCTCAATCTATCTGACACTTGACCGAGGTGTGTCACTGTAGGAACTTATGATGTCATGTTCTTTTATTTTCCTGGGTTGCTCGGGGCGAGGTTCATAGTGTTCGCTGAGCCTCGGTTCGTCTGACTCACGTGATACCGATGCTTGACGATACTGATATAAAGGGTATACTTCATATGTAGAAGGATGACCTCATGGCTCGAACCCGATTGCCACCGGGTCATATGGTAATTTCCGGTGGGCGGGGGAGGGCACTTGAGAAATATCGGAAGGAATAGGCAATTGCTCACACAGAGCGTGATGGGGTTTCGGATGAACCGGGATCTGGATTACCAAGCTGGGAATAGAGATTCTCTAGCTCCGCAATAGCATCTGAGTCGCCCTGGAGGGCGCGCTCATTAAGGTGTTGAATGGTGGCCAGTTGCTCGTCTGTCTTTACCCATCCACGGAGTCGATCTTCGAGAGTTGGACCCCGCCTGGCAGAACTGAAGACAGTGCGCACATTGTCCGTTTCACCCCTGCGCCTCTTGACCTCCTTTAAACGCTCCAAAAACTTGGCTTGGTTCGTCTGATGCTCTGGCTTGTACACAAGGCCTGATAGGCCTGGCGTTAATGTGGAGGTTGAGTTTTGTGGCTGCCACTGCTGCTGTGCCTGAGCCTGTAGTTGGGGTTGTGGTGCCGCCGCTCCAGAACCAGAACTTGATATAAGATTCGCCTTCCCAGCCAATATCTTGACGCTGTTGGCGGCTATGAGGTCAAAGTCCTTGGTATGCTTCAGTGGGGTGACATGAGCGGGTGTCGAGTCCGCCTCATCAAACTCAGAGGTAGTTGCGCCAGAAGACGCAAAAAACAATTCGGTGCCGAGCTGATCTGCCCACGAGCCACTGAAAATTTGGTTTTGATATGAGATGATCGGATTGGGGGTGTGAAAACCGAGAATCTGGACTCGGTCGGCAGACGCGGACTCGGACTCGGGGCGGTTTAAGGTTGTGGGATCTTGCGCGTTGGAATGAGGGGTGGCTGTAGGAGCTGGAGTGGGTGCAGATGTGCTTGACATCGAAGCAGAGGGTTTGTTGGGTTCATTGCGACGCCGCGGAGCTCGAAGGGGGCCATTATACGTCGTCAGATCGATATTGAGAAAAAGTGTCTGTGAGCCGTAACCGATAAGAATGCTGCAACGTACGTTGCTTTGAGGGAAAAAAACCCCCCAGCCATACCTACCTCTGTTTCTGTGTCGTCATACTCGTATTCCCACTCAGAGTCATCGTCCTCTGGCGGAGGGTTGGAGAGCACCATTGCTGCAGGTGGTCCCATCAGTCCTACACGGCCAGGGTTGGAGACTTGGAGATCGCGCTGGACCCGAGCCTCGACGGACTCTCAGCCTGCAAGAGATCGACAGTGGACATTTCCATATCGGGGATAAGTACGTGAGGGTAACCTGACGGTAATGTTAAAGATACATGGCCAAACATGCTGTAATTATCGGTAAAAGCGCAATCACGAGTCCGAGTGGATCGGAACTGGCAAAGCTTCAGCTCTCATCTTCAGCCCTGCCGCATCCATCTTCCATCAGCATGAGTTCGGACTTCCAGGTCTCTCTGCATCCGGAGTCATATTCTTTGTCCTCATGCTGATCAATTTTTGGTCAAGGCTGCTTAACATATCACACACTACCGGATCCTGCTTACGGGTCGCTATTGTCGATGATCCCGTAATCATCTTATTACGTTGTATTCTGCGGTCAATGAACCCCTCCCCACTGTCTTGTAGGTAGTACTCCAGACTCGGTGTATCACGGCCCGTCCACTTTCAGCCCTGTTGCTGCCCATCATCCAGATCAAGCAGAAAGACAACACCCAGCAGTAAGTGCTAGCGCTCTCTTTGCCCTGTCGGTCGCACCAATCATGCCAGTGCCTGTTCCTGTTGGGTCGTCCTCCAGCGATCCGGCACAGCGCGGAAGCAAGGGAGGTCATCAGCAATGCATCAGTCATCTTCCAGCCCACTTTTTGTCTCCCATCCTCTTCCATGCTCTTCGCCGCCCATTGTCCATTATCTAACCCGATTCCGTCGCTTCCGGTTGCTCCTCCGCACCTGACCAATTGTTTCTGCTGCTGGCGGGACCTCTTGCTGGTCCCGTCGCCGATTCACTCCCCGCCAGCCGTACCATCATCGCTACTTGCGGAGGTTCTCGACCACCCACTGACCGAACAATGTTTTCACTTCCTTCTTATAGTGCCTCCTCTTCTTTCTACCCCTGCCCCCCCGAGCCTGGATGCTCGCTTTCGCTTTTTGTTTCTGCTGCTCCTGCTCTTCACTGCTCCGGTAGTAGCTGTTGTTGCCGACCCGTCCGCGGACCCTCCCTTGACCGCCACTATCTTATCGCCCCTCAGTGGTGCTATCCCAATCGGGAAACTGTACAACAGACTGATCGTTCCTACCACTTTTACCACCACCACTTCTCCATTGACTACGGAAAGTGCTGCGTGGGATAACGAGGCCGAGTCTGTTCCACAATCGCCATTGTTATCCGGTGGCTCCGACGTTGCGGCTTCAGCTAGTACCTATGAGCAGATGGTCCAGAGAACTACCGCAGCAATTATTACGCTCTCTTCACTTATCGCCTATGTGACCATCAACAGCATCGCCCGTGCGGTAAACCCGTCGGCTTTTATCTGGTATGAGGAGGACCATGACAACAAGGCCTGGGTTGCCTCGTCATCTTCATGGGTGGACAGGAAGGCCTGTCGGTGGCTCGGCCTTTGTGGCACCCCTCACTACCACCGGGCCTCCGCCCGCTTCGGCCATCGTCAACCCGCCTCGATTTCCGCCTTTTCCTCCGAGGAAGTAGATGTACCGCCTTGGCGCGAGTTCTGGGAAATGGAAGCCAATCAGCCCGAGGAAGATTGGGATGCGGCGGAACGGTCTCGCCGGCACATACCTGACTATGTCCTTGAGTACGCCCCGCTGGTGCACCTATTTTCGGGAGAGCAATTTTGGCCGTGTGATATCGCCGAGCACCTTTATCACATCACTCCGACACTCAATTATACCCCCATCCAATCGCAATCAGATCACCCATCCTTACGAGATCTCGATCAGCTGAACCAGTGGGAAGGAGGACACCATGTTTTTCTAACCAGCAACGACAATGTAGAAAAGCGCCCTCCATGGATGGAAGGAGAGAAGAATGTCCCAAGCCCTCCGAAAGATGATCCCGAGCGATCATGGGCTGATTGGGACGGTCGAGTGGATGGAACATCACCGAACGATACACCAGAGGATCGAGCTAAATGGTATGATGCAGAGCTGCCCCTGCAGGATGGGACGAAAGAAGACATTTGGAAAGAGAAACTCGGTTATTCCATGCCTGACGAAGAGGCTCTACACGACGAACTCCGGAAACGCTACGGGGGCGAGCCAATAACAATTCGAGGGGTAGGCGGGCGAAGCGAAGCTCCGGCGATTCTACTGGTTGTTGACAAAGGCAACGGTATCGTGGATGCATTTTGGTTCTACTTTTACAGTTTCAATCTCGGGAATGTAGTGTTGAATGTGCGGTTCGGAAACCACATTGGGGACTGGGAACACTGCCTCGTGCGATTCCATCATGGAAAGCCAAAAGCTCTTTTTTTCAGCGCTCATTCCGGTGGTGAGGCCTACAGCTACGAGGCTGTGGAGAAGATAGGTCACCGGGTAAGTATATATCTCACGTGCCGCAGTTTCCAGAAAGCTAACGAATAGTTGAATAGCCGGTCATATATTCCGCAACAGGTACGCATGCCATGTATGCTACCCCCGGTGTCCATTCATACATTCTTCCCTGGGGCCTTCTCCACGATCAAACGGATCGAGGACCTCTCTGGGACCCTCTTCTCAATTCTCACACGTACACGTACGATCAGGCCAATGATACCCTTCGCGCCTCTACTTTAAATCCGAACGCACCCACAGAGTGGTTCTACTTCAATGGCCACTGGGGTGATAAGTTCTACCCCCTGGGAGATCATCGACAATACCGATTTGCAGGTCAATATCATTACGTCAACGGGCCCCTAGGGCCCCGATTCAAGCATCTCGACCGGCACAAAGTATGTCAGAGTCCGGATGAAGCACCCTGTATCATCAAGGATTTCATCGGGGAGCAGACGCGTGCTAAACGGTGGTCCGCTTCTGGACCAGAAAACCCCAACTGAAATACCTCTTGATGTCGGTCACGCTGTTGCTGGTCAGCAACTTGTCAAACACGATACGATGATATAACGATCACCATGTCCCCTTCCCTCGTTTGCTATTTTTACACTCCTTTATCGTTACTTTTGGTTATTTGTACCCGATATCCCTTTGCAGCTGGCTTCTGTACTCGTTTTGCACATGGTATACCCCATACGTTATCTTTACTCGATTTCGAACGGAGTTCTCCACGACTGGATTTTAAAGCGCACTGTGGACCTAAGCGCTATAAGGACATATGAACTGGGTTGACTTTGCAACGCACAGCATTTTGAGAAGCCCTAAGGGCTGGATGGAGTTCTAGTTTTTTTTTTGGTCTCTTTTCTTTGACATTATGTCTCTTGAATACCTATAGGCGCGGTCCACAGAATGTGGTTCTAGATGTTTGTAGACGAACGTCGAAAATATAGAATGTTGGTGGTTGGACTCTCTGCATGCTGAAGCTGTAGTATAGTTCCTTGCTTGATAGTTATATTAAGGGCTGCTTCTACTACGATATCCAACCTAATGACTCAGTGAGAAGCGAGCAAACCACAAAATCGAGAGGAGCACAATTAGTTCGAATACCCACGTGTATTAGGAGATCAAGATGAACTCAACATCGGTAGACGTGCTTTGCTCAAACGAGAACGAAAAGGAAAGGAAAACGCAGGTGGGAAGTGCGGCGGTAAGGAAGGATAGAGTACTAGTAGTAGGGGAAACAAGAGGTCAAGCTCAGCTTCAGAGAAAAGAGAGAAGTCAAACCGAATTCGTAGTACACAGTGTAACGCCCGATATGGCACTATCAATAGCAGAGGCTTTCAGCCTGGAACAAGTAGAACTTGGAAGATAAGGAAAAAGGCAGAGAAGGGAAGAAAAGGGCTGGAAGGACCCGTCCTAGCCTAACTCAACTTAGAATGGGATTGAATGGCATGTAATAGAAAGAGATATCATGCGGAAGCATTTGGAGCAATTGGAACAGATAATGGAATGGATAGCTTGGAATATGGAAAGCATGAAAGATGGTAAACGCCCAAGAGAAAGCCAGCCGGCAACGCCAATACCACTAGAAGAAAAAGAGACCTGCGAGAGAGGAAGGAAGGGATGGAAAGGAAAGAAAGAGAGATAGAGAGAGAAAGAAAAAGAAAAAAGAAAAAGGGAACCAAAATTCAATCCATATCCATCATACTCCGGCTCATAATAAAACTCCGTAACCCCAGGTTCAGGATTCCCAACAACGCAACAAAACACGATCAACGGAAGTCGAGGTCGACATCGTTCTCTAGATCCGCCCGCGCCCGATCCAGCATGTGAAGAACGAGGTCAAATGGAGTAGGATGAGAGTGTCGGATGAGAAAGGAAGCCTAGAGGGGTGGGCACCGATGGGTAGAAAGAAATAAATCACACTCGCCCGGCCCGACGCCGTAAACCGAATTCTTGCTCTTGGATTTCACGAATGAGGCGCATACTTTCGGCATCGGCATCATCCTCAGCCAGCTTCGGTCCCTTGCTTTGCTGGTTGGGTGACATGAAAGGGGCAGCATGGCGCTCGAACTTCTTCTCGACAGACGGAGACATGCTTTTTTTGCCATGGGATGACGAAGGCCGCGACGCGGATCTTCTGGGTCCTGATGATGCTCCAGGTGTGCTCTTCCGCACGGCGGTACTTGCCGCACTGAAGGACGAGCGACGGGCAGGTTGTGGGTTACCTGCTGGCTTGGTCGTCTTGACGAAATGAACCTCTGGCATATACCTTTCAACTTGGCGCGGCTGGCGGGAAGAATGACGCGAACCTGAGGATGGGGTATAGAGGGCAGCGTGTTCCCCGTCGCCGTCCACTTGGTCATGAATGTCCATCTCATCCGCCAGTGAGGTCGGAGGCGATACCAGTGTGGCAGCAAGTTTCGACACAGTCGCGGTCAGTTCCTTGTTAGCGATCCCATCCGCCTGGAACGCTGGTGGCGAGGCATAAGAGGTTTGTCCAGCGAGCATTCCTCTGTCGACAAGCATGGCATCCGCGTGGTGTGAGTTGCCTTTAGCTAGTTGTGGATATTTCTCGAGCACAGCATCGTCGACAACGGCTTGAAGACGAGTGGCCTCAGCTTCGTGGGCATTCAGCTGTGCTGGCCGTGCCACCGGTGAGGTACTTTCTTGCTTCAACCGTTTACTAGAGCCAGGACCTGGGCCTTGGTCGTTAGAACGTGGCCTTTTTGCTAAACTTGTTGACCGGGGCTTTGATCGTTCCGAAGCCTTTACAGGATCAATGCGACCGTATTCATCGTGGATGCAACGACGCTACACGAATTAGCTTGAGCCATGGGTTTCAACGAAGGAATTTGAGAAAAAACAAACCTTGCTCTTTCGACACTCATCGCAGGCTTTGCTACGACCCTTCTTGGCTGAGTTTGGACCCTCGGGGCTGATATCGCCTCCTTTAACCACTGCCCCATGAGAAGTAGCCATGTTCCCAGCATACTTAACTGAAACATCCATTCGATCCGCAACCTTGGCGGCGCCGTGACCATTTTGGAAGCCAGCACCAGAGGCAATTGCAGCTAATGAGTTCAGCGCGGATGCTGCATCTTGTGCCGTAGGGGCGTAGGTTCCCAAGTTTGGAGATCCAACTGCTATTTGCTGGCTTTGCCCTCCACCGTTCTCTTCCTTATGATGGCATCGGATCCTTCGCTTGCGGCATGCATCACAGGCGACCCGTTTAGGACCTAAGCCAGAGCCGCGTGAGGTAGTTCGAGGTTTCGGAGTGGTCTCTTCGTGAATGGAAGTGGCTGGCGCGGGTGGAGAGACATTAGCCGGTGGCACCGCGCTGTCATTGTCAAGGATGGCTTCTTTCTCCCCCTGAGGTTCATCGACAGGCCGTTCCGAGAGACGCTGCACAGCTTGCCTCTCCGCATACGTTCGCTGGTTCTCTGCGTTACGTTCCGAGCGGCGACTGGGTCTTCCGGCGGGCTTCTTCTCCACAAGGCTAAGTTTGGCATTACTTTCCACGACACCCGGGCGAGTCCACTGTGCAGCCTTTTCGTTGCCCCGTTTCCACGCAATCCATATCCCGAACATTCGGACTATATCAATGGGTTCTCCGGACATCTTGGGTATTGACCTCTTAACAGTATTGCGAGTCTCAGCGGTAACGCCCTCCACAAGGTAAGAGCCTGCAATCAGCGCGGTTCGAAGAAGGAACTTGGCAAGATCGGGAAGTCCTTCTAGTTCAGCTTGGGAGTAAAAACGCGAACTGTGGTATGGTGATCCAGAAGCCTCAGTGTTGGCCCGCTCTCCAAACTCGTAGTAGATAGGGTACTTTCGATAGAAGCGATAGTTCTCATCCTGTGTGAAGGAGTCCAGCACACTTTGGGGCACTGGATCCTCCTCGAGATACTTCAGCGCGGTGAACCATTGGATCTTCTGGAAGAACGGATATCTGAACTTCATAGGGACTTTCGTTTCCTTTTCGATGTTGGCAATCTTAATCTGCATTCCGTAATTGAGTCGAGTAAGGAAGTTTCCGCCGATGACCAGACTATTTTCAGGAGTCCAGACAGCATGAATCCAACCGGACGGAATGAGCATGGTATCGCCCTCAGAAAGATCAACTCGGTAGCACTCCTTAGTTTGGTCTCCCAAGAAGGTGTAGTCCTGAGCGGGCGAGTTGCACCATTCTTCATACTTCTTCAAGTGCTTGTCTTTTGGCGGGATGAAGAAGAAAGTCTTTTTACCCTTTAGAATGTGATAATAAACCGAAGAGCCTCCAAAATCGATGTGGAAGTCCGTGTAGCAGTCGGCTACTGACATCAAGCAGTAGAACTGTACCTTTGGATAATCCCCGAAAGCCTTCGAATCCTCAGGCCAAACCGCATCCTGAAGATCAAGATCGCGCACAATCTTTGGCCGGCGAATAAGCCTACCAAGTTTACTTTGTGAGACTTCAAGGCTGATGACGTTCCGGACGACCTTAGTGCCCGCACTTTCGTAGTAGTCCGCCCATTTCTGCATTGTCCACCGCTTATCTTCGCCATGCTGGGACTTGACGTCAATGACCTCTACTCTTTCTTCGGGGCCGTAGAGCTCAGAGACTGCCCTGACAGTCAAGCCCTGTGGGATGATCATATCCAATTGGTCTTGGCCGCAGTCAACTACCGTCTCAAATTCAGTGTCCGGAAGATTGTCGAGGAGTTCATCAAACATCTCCTGTGTCGAAGCTTCTTGAACGAGAGCATCAAATTTAGGACCAATGAACGGGACTGATTCGCGAGTGTTGTATTCGGCGGGAATGACGATCGGTTCTGTCATACCATTGCCTCGCTCGAAATACTCAGCAGTGACTAATTCAGGGCGCATGCGCGGGAAGGTCTCCGGGAGGAAGCGAATCTTGTTTTGTTTGATAGGCTCGATGTAATGATGCTCCAATGAGTCTGTAGCGGCCTTCACCAAGCCCTGATTGAGACCTGCGTAATCAATCGAGGTACGAGCGCGAGACGACTTTCGGACGAAAGTAGTTTGGCCGTGCGTAGGCCGGCAGGTTTTGCAAATGAATTTGTCAACCGTCCTGGTTTCTCGGTCATTCTTAAAACCAGCGCAGACGATATGATACCACCGCTTGCAACCATCACAACTGATCCATGTGACATCATCTTGGTCACTGATATTGACTGGTATTCGAACGAGATTGCACGCCGCACAGCTTGCCTGGCTGATTTCTTCGTGCTCTGCGTCGTCCTCCGTTTTTAGTGACTGGCTGTGAGAATTCGGATCCTGAATGTTGACTTGGGTATCTTCCGCAGTTGCAGTGGACCCAAAATCCCAGTCTTTATTCCCAGCGTCCGCCTCATTCTGCCAAGTTATGGGTGGAAGTGTGGAGGAACTTGTGTTTGGCCTGATACCTGGAATCACGGGACGGGACATAGCAGCGGAGCCGTCTGATTGTGATCTTAGACGTGACGATGGGAGACTTGGTAGTCCCGGGAAAGTGTTACCCAAGTCTTCGCCATTGGAGGCCCACAATGAACTCGACTTGGCTTGGCTCAGTGTGTGGAAGCCATAATTGTGATAGGATTCATCCGCGCTAATTCGTTTGGAGGATTGAGCGGGTGGGTGGGGATTCGTTGGGCGCGCAAAGTTCAACAGAAGTTCTGCATCGGTCTTCATGCTATCTGATATTGAAGAGGTTATCGGTTCGGGAACAGTACTTGATCGATGTTGTAAGAACGGAGATTCATCCTTTTCCGACCGCGGGCGTTTTAACGGGCGCTCAATCGACTCTGTGTGTTCAGGAGGGAATAGTGACATGGTGGAATGAGAGTTCTGCGAAGGAGGACGGTATGGAAGCGGTGCAAAAGTAGGACTGGTTGCAAGCGCGATCGTCGCCAGTGTATCGATGGTTGAACTTGATCGACCATGACCTGCCCGATGGGATGGCCCGGCATCCGCAGGGGAAGCCCTCGTATTGCTCGGCGTGAAGCGGACATTATCAGAGGCTGCAGGTCCCGAAAGTTCGCGCTCAAACCGGGAGGTATGAATGTCGGTGGTCGAGCACGGCGAGATAGGTTCGACGGCGCGTCGCGGAGGGGAAGGGGTTCGATATCGCGGCGGCCGGCTGCCGAGGTGAGTCACGAAGGAAGTAGCACTGATCATCATGAGGGCCGTAGACAAAATCAGGCAGCGAAGAAGAGAATGGAGGGTCGGAGTAGAAAGTGGCCGCGGAGGAGCTGAGAAGTGCTTGCGGAAAGCAGATGCAAAGCGGAGGGGTAGTCAACCACACGGGCTAGAGAAGGGCCACCGCAGGTGAATGGAAAGTCATTCCTGGCGGGATGGCCGGCGCACGGTATACAATGAGATGAGTTCGGATTCGCGAGGAGAGGGAGAGCGCTGGAGGGAGGAAGGGAGAGGTTGACGGAGGAGAGTCGCACGGCGGAGCGCTGAAGTTGAGGGGGGCAAGAAGTTCCAGAGTCTCTCCCTCTGCCGGCTCGTCGAGAGCAGCGGAAAGACGCAGCACCGAGGTCAAAGCGACGGACGCAGACAAGAGGGAGAAGAGACAAGAGTGCTGATTGGCGACTCGAGGAATCTGCAGATGGCAGCAACACTGGATTGCAAGCGATGGACAAGAAAAGGGTGCGAGATTGAGAGGGGGCAGCACCGGCGCTCAACACTGAACAGGAGCGCGAAGGGAAGAGAGGTCCATTTCGCTGCCTCAGGCCCCCGATCGTTTGCGGCAGCCCAGTCTAACAGAGTCAAAGGTCGCGACTTCAACGGGGAAGATTTTAGTAAGACGATAATTGCTTCACTAGCTTAACAATATTAGTTCCATTGCGTTATAGAGGTCATTATCAGATCTAAAGCTCCCGAGCACTGTTGCCAACTGCTGCTGTTGCTGTTGCTGATACTCTAAGAGGCTAATCCCAAATAGGAAACAAAGGCCTTGCGACCAACTTCGCGCCTTGACGCTTGCAAGTTCTCTCTTTCTTCCCTCTAGATACTTCTCCCTTCTTTTCCTCTTCCTTATCTTATTAATCTCAAACCCCATTTGGGTTTCGGATTCATCTCTTCCAGTCTACTATCTCACTTTTTCTGATACCCTTTTCCCTGAGGATGAGCCGGAAGCTCGCCCCCGAAGCCAATCGGTAAGTCTCGAACCATACCCCTCCGGAGATCCTAGAGCCCTTCCGATAAGGGTGACTAGACCTCATCATGGGCGGCCGATAGTCGCTATATTGTCAAGGCGTGGCGTTGAGTTTGCAGGCACTGACTTTTTTCCAGGATTCTCTTTGTCAAGAACCTCAAGTATGCCAACCATCCCAGCTGATTCATTCGCCTCCTGCAGTATTGATTCGAACCGCGATGATTGAAGTGCTAATAAGGGTATAGCTACAACGTAACTGCAGAGCAGCTCTTCGATCTTTTCGGAAAGTTTGGTCCTATCCGGTATGTTTTGAAGCGACACACGTCTCGGCGACATTCTCTACACCAGTGCGCTGACAGTATCGCAGCCAAATACGACAGGGAATTGCGAACAACTCGAAGGGCACCGCATTTGTGGTCTACGAAGACGTGCACGACGCCAAACAGGCATGCGATAAGCTCAATGGATTCAACTTTCAGAACAGATATCTCGTGGGTACGTATTCGTGTTTGACCGGAGGCTGAGTTGATGTTTTGGTAGCACTCACTAACTTGCCGGCTCTTTATAGTCCTTTACCACCAGCCGGAGAAGATGCTTAGATCGAAGGAGGACCTGGCGGAAAGGCAAGAGAATTTGGAACGTCTCAAACAGCAGCACGGTATAGAATGATGTGACGATTTCTTTTTCATCGCTTACTCAACATGTTCTTTGCGCGCGGGCAAGACATGGAGATGCGCTATGTTTGGTCGGCTGCGGGGTTTTCGGCGTTTATTGTTGCTTCTCACTCATGGGTTTCATGGCTCTTGTTCATGGGTTTTGAGGGCTGGCAGGTAGTATGACACCCTTTCCCTGGCTATTCATCCAGGAAGGTGTGGGTTTTCTCAGGCTGGGATCAGTTCTGTTACACTGTTCAGTTTCCGATATCAATATCATTATATCGACTGCCTGCCAATGCTTGGTATGGCCAACCTCTGGGACGTGAAGACCGTTCTGTGCGGAGTTGTGTAAGAGACATTTCCTACTGGGATAACAGGTAGGTAAGGTAAAACGGATCTTGTAAGGCACTTGCGCGTGGACCCTGGATTTCCAGAGATCTACCACAATTTAGGCTTTTTCATAAGCGGCGCTTATTAGTCCCCAGCTAACAAGCAACGGAAACCATGTCCTTTGATGTCAACTGTATCCACATTGTGTGGCATTGCAGCTACAGCCTAGTCACCGTGGGCCACATTGGCATATTACATTGGCTTTGTATCAAGACATTAAGCTGAACAAATAATGGATTGTTTATAGCATCTACTCCGCCTGGTGCCCTTGTTCAGAGTCAATCTTCAAGACTGGCCCTGGTGCATTCTGAGTGACATGGAATGTACAAGCTTGGTAGCTCCTTACATGCTCAACCTGGGTCATTAATAAGGCACGTAGCGGACTTCTGTCATACATGCGCCTGGCCGCAAGGGTCAACATGGTTTTATTCATTCACATTACAGTATCATTCTGCTCCCAACAGAGTTCGACCATCCGTGACCGGGCGTAGCGGGCGTTGATACCTCAGGCGTCAATAACGCTTGGCGCGCTAACTATGTAGGTCGAGGCGTAGGACGGAGTACCGAGAGGCTAGTGGCCACAGCCTCTGCGGGGAGGCAGTGAAAGGCTAAAGTAACCTTGGACAGTGGTGACGCCCTGCCCTGCGTGACCATCTCCATCAAGGCTTCCACCTGGCTGGATCAGGCTCAGGCTCCTTGCTGGCAAGAGGGTCTTTTTACCATCTTCAATACTCGGCTCTACAAACTTCGACTTTGTTTAATTCTTTCACCCACATGCGCGACATCCACGCAGTCTACTGAGAGCTGTCTTGAATGACTGCATGGACTCTCGACCACTCTGACGACGCCTCACTATATCCCACCACCCGCTGTTGACTTCGCCCATTTCTTCTCCTCTTGATCGTGAAGACGGAGTTGAACCGGTCATGGCTACGCCTATCCGGTCTCTACTTGCAGCCGCCGCGCTGTTCGCTGCCTTTAACGTTGGAGTCAATGCCTCGGTTCCTGTAACTAGCGCCGCCATAATACCATCACCAGCGGCCTCTTCGCCGGCCGCAGCCCTCTATACTCCAACTGACTCAGATTCTTCGGGGGATAATGAAGACACAGGAGAATGCCGGCTGCTCGGGCCTTTTTCGATCCTCGTCCAAGCGTCTCTTGGGATGTTAGCTCTGTTATCGCTCGTCTACAAGCGATGGAGGGAGCGGCCGCAACGACCGGTGAAGGTGTGGGCATTTGATGCATCGAAGCAAGTGTTCGGGTCATCCATGTTGCATTTACTCAACCTGCTCATGTCTATGTTCTCGGCTGGGCAGTTTGAGATCACAAGCCAGTACAAACCAAATCCATGCTCATTCTACTTGCTGAATTTGGGGATCGATGTGTGTCCTCTTTCACCTACTATGAAATGTGTTTATTTGATGCGGATGCTAACCTGAACTATCAGACTACCCTCGGTATTCCGATCTTAATCTTCATCCTCCATTTCCTCAATCGCTTGGCGATGTATACTCCTCTTGCGAACCCTCCAGAGTCCATAGAATCTGGAAACTATGGTGACCCGCCCAGATGGGGCTGGTGGTTGAAACAGTCTGTGGTATACTTCATGGGACTCCTAGGAATGAAGATTTGTGTCTTCTTCTTAATCCAAACGGTACCGCTCATCGTCAAAGTTGGCGACTGGGCTTTACGATGGACAGAGGGAAATACCGCTGTCCAAATAATCTTCGTTATGCTCCTATTTCCCGTGATCATGAACGCGATTCAATACTATATCATCGATATCTTCATCAAAAAACCAGTATCTGCATCCCACGATCGTTTGGAAGACGAGAGTTCCGGAGACGACAATGACCATGACGACCGCCACGCATTATTGGCCGGAATGGACAACGACGAATCGGATGATGATACTGCAAGCAAAAATGGTCAGGAAACCCTACTTATTCCCTCACAGTCGAAAGAGGGTTCGAATCGGTTTGGCTCGCCTGACTCAAATCCTGTGACTGTGCAGGAATTTTCCTCCTCTAGGTCGGGATCGACATTAACCTTCGGCGGTCCCAATGAATACGACGAGACGAGTCCTTCTACGATAGTAAATGCGCAACCGAAAAGACCTTGATGATCTCTACTATGGTGTTTTGTTGGCGCTTGGAGGCATGGTGTTTTGAAGTTCTGATGGCGATGTCGGTTTAGCTGACTTACACTGCACTGTATTACAATATATTCCTTCAACAACTTCCGAGGAGTCAACATGCATCATAACGAGCTGTGTGACACTGATACAGTCTGATAGAACCACTATAGATTATTTAGAGCGGTCTTGGTGGGCCATAATGCAAGTGTTCATGTACCGCCGTATACACCGCCCAGTTATGCCGCAGGAGAAGAAAATTATTTTGGCGGCTCACCTCGACTTTAAGTTGAGGGCTGTTTGGTCGTTTTAAGAGGCCCTACGTATTCTGGTCGAGTCCATCTTAACCGGCTCTTATCAAGCACAAGGAATTGGAAAGTGATTGCGATAATGCCGAAAACTGACACCAAACAGAAGAACCGCAAGGAGAAAGTCATCCTTGAGAAGGACGACGCAGAGAGAAAGCTAGAGAGTCTACTCTTCGGCGGCGACGACTTTCAAAGCGCGTTGAAGACGGGTCAAGATGGCAACGCGCTAGCACTCGCAAACGTTTCCGACGAAAGCGCAGATGAAGCGGTGGAGAATGAGGAGGAGGAAGATCTGGAAAACATTGACGATGCAGATGTGAGTATTGAGACACCTTTTCGTGAAACTCGGCTTTCTAAGACTGATTTAATAGCTCTTCTTTCTCGATTCCGGAGCTGGGCCCGTGTCCACAGAGCTGGATGAGTCTCCTGTGACCCCAGCTGACGCTGAAGACCATGATGAATTGAACGAATTGCCCGCGGTGTGGCATGACAGCGATGATGAGCGCATCACGATCTCTCTGGCCGGGAACAACAAATTGAGGAAATTGCGTGTCGCCGAGTTAGAGGATGTTATTAGTGGGAAGGAGTACATTCGGCGACTGCGCAGGCAGTATCTGCAGCTGCACCCCACGCCTGACTGGGCCAACCCGAAGCTGAACAAGAGGGCGGATGGAGATGATGATTCTGACCTCGTGGATGAGATGGATACAGATGACGAGGAAACGCAATCTACGCAGCCTCTGGCGAAGCTTTTGCAGGGTATGGACTTCACGAAGATTGAGACGCAGGGACCAACGGGTGGTCGTCCGAAGCTGCGAAAAGAAGTTATTGGTATCCAGCGATTGAAGGATATCGGGAAGGATCAGCCGGTAAGTCCACATTGCCCTATTACTACGGTCGAAACTAATTCTAATTTCTACAGTCGGCCGTCACCTCACTCACCTTCCACCCGCACTACCCATTGATCCTCTCCTCAGGGCCAGCCTCAACCCTCTTCATTCATCACATCGCCCCCGATGCACCAGCCCCTAATCCTCTCCTCACCTCTCTCCACATCCGCCGGACCCCAATCACTACCTCAGCCTTCTCTTCTCCCGACGGCAACCAGATTTACGCCTCCGGTCGCCGCCGCTTCTTCCACATCTGGGACCTCAACACCGGCAAAGTCGACAAGATCAACGGCTCTGCGGACCGTCGCGAGGAGCAGAAATCCATGGAACGCTTCAAACTCTCCCCCTGCGGTCGATACATCGGCCTTATTGGTTCCACCCGCAAGGGCGGCGGCGTCGTCAACATCCACAACGCCGGCACAGCACAATGGCTCGGCCAGGTCCGTGTGGACGGCCGCGGCGGCATCGCAGACTTCGCCTGGTGGGCCAACGGCGAGGGCTTGACAGCCGCCAACCTGAACGGTGAAATCTCCGAATGGGACGGGCAACTCAACCGCATCGTCGCCCGCTGGAAGGACGCCGGTGGCGTCGGCACAACCGTTCTCCGCCTCGGCGGCTCCCTGTCTCAGTCTCAACATAACGAACACTCTCTCGGACCAGACCTCTATCTCGCCATCGGTAGTAAAAGCGGTATTGTAAACATCTACGACCGATCCACCTGGACATCCACATCCCTCCCGCGCAATCCGGAACCCCTACGCGCCCTCGATCAGCTCGTGACTCCGATCACGCAAATTGAGATTGCGCCCGACGGGCAGTTCTTGGCCATGGCGAGCGAAACGAAGAAGGACGCTCTGAGGCTCGTGCATTTGCCCTCTTGCACCGTTTATCGCAACTGGCCGACACAGAGTACCCCGTTGGGACGCGTGACGAGTGTGGCGATCTCGCCAAACTCCGAGTATTTGGCTGTTGGAAATGAGAGAGGAAGGATTAGGTTCTGGCAGATCCAGGGGTAGATTTGGCTTTCTTACCTGTGAATTCGGGTGTATCGGTATATTTCTCGAGTTACTTGGTTGCAAGCATGTCTTGGGAGTACATATACATAATTGCAATAAAAGCATGAGAATTATGAGTGTATAGGGGGTAACTAGCAAGCAGAGCAAGATTTTTGAAAGGCAGAGTTTCTTATGTTTTCTTGTCTAACATTTCTATGGCTTTATCTAACAGCGCGGCGAGAGCTGAATCATGAAGCACCCGCACATCTACTGTCCTTGTATATCCATTTTACTATTTAGATCACGAGTGTGTGTATCCAGTCGACTCTAGTTATAACCAAGCCATCCATCATCGTCTTCTCATACTCATACGCAATCGCCGACGAACCGAGCAACAATCAACCATAACCCTAACAGCGCCGTTTGACATAATTGGATTGAGTGCAGGTAGATGCGGTCTAGCACAGGCTCTGCATAGCCTGAGCATCACGAATACCGGCCAGATTACCGGCGCGGACACGCTTGAGCGTCAGGGCAGCGATAAGAGCGGCACCGACACCGGATCCGTCCTCAGCGGCGTGGATTGTAACCTTGTCCTTCTCCTGAGGAGCCCAGTCGAGGATCTCACGGAGCGCCTGGGCGCCGCGGGCCTTGAAGTGCGGGTACTTTGTGAAGACGGAGCCGTCAGCACCGACGTGGCAGGTGCTAATTTTCTTCTTTTTACAGATGGCGGCGACACCGCAGGCGGAGAGGCGGGCGGCGCGGGTACCGATGAGCTCGGCGAGGCGGCGCATCATTTCAAGCTCGGCGCGGGTGGCGGAGATGCCGAGCTGTTTCTGGACAAGCTCGGCGGTCTCGAGGAGGTTCTCGTAGGGGTCTTCCTCGATAGCGGCGGGGAAGGAAGAATCGAGGAGGTAGGGGGTGCGGAGCTTGGTGGTGTCTTGGTCTTGGAAGATGAGGCCGGGTCGGCTGTCGAGGAGGTCGACGAGGGCGAGGCGGAAGATTTCACCGAGGTAGAGACCTGCGGTCATCTTTTCGAAGGCTTGTTGGCCGGGACGGGGTGAGTCGCGGTCGATGATGTGGTCGTACTTGGTGAGGGGGAGGACGATGTGTTCGTTATCAAAGGCGCCATACTCGCAGTTGATAGCGACGGGCATGTCCGGAGGAAGGTTGTGGTGGGCGAGCTTGGGCACGGAGCCGGCGTCCTCCATGTAGGCGGCGTTGACACCGGTGCCGAAGATGCAGCCAATCTTCATTTCGGGGTCAGTGTACGAGGAGGCAATCATGGTGCCGGTCGTGTCATTGATCAAGGCGGCAACCTTGATGGGAAGGCCCTAGGGCGGGTTAGTATGTAAATTCCTAGAAAGTGAAGCGGCGGCCGTACTCTCTCCTTGAAAACCTTCTCGAGAGGCGGAACAACGTCCTCGCCCTCTACTCCGTCAATGTCGAAGCCCTTGGTCCAGCGCTGGAGGACACCATGGTCGATGTAGTCCTGAGTGGCGGGGTATGAAAAGGTGAAACCAAGAGGCAGGTTGGAGAGGTTCTCGTTCTCGTGGTGGTACTGGATGAACTGCTCCACACAGTCGACAATGTATTCCCACAACTCCTCCGCGGTGCCGGTCTTGAGCTCCTCCGGCATCCTGTACTTGGACTGGATGATATCGAAGCCTCCCTTCTCCTCGGTCAAGGTAATCTCACAAACACGCAGGTTGGTACCGCCCATGTCGAGGGCGAGGAAGGTTCCCTGTTCGTTGCCATCGGGAAAGCCCATTACCCAGGTGACGTTCATGGGCTGATCTGTTAGACATTGTAGGCGGAACGGTAGCGGAAGTGGGAGCTTACAATGTTGCCACCCTCAACGGTGAGACCTGAAAGGCGCAAATCTTGTTAGACACGTTCAGTTGTTTATTGATTTACATCACTTACCTTTGGTGAGCTCCTTGACAAAGTGGTCGACAATCTGCTTGAGTTTGGCGGTGTCGACGGTGAAAACGTCTTCAAACTGCTTGATCTGCTCCAGAAGGTCCTGGGGCAAGTCCGTCATGGACCCTGCAAGGCATGATTAGGGATTGAGTCGGAGATAGCGCTGGGAGAAGGAGGGGGGGGCGGTGACGTACCCCTGCGAGAGGGCCGGCGTTTGGGGCCAAGTCCGACCATTTTGGCTGATTATAATAACTATAAGGGATGAAGAAGGAAGAATTGGATGAGAAGGAGAGGGAAGATAAGAAATCTGG